>AWOL01S0031941.1:0-2500 GCA_000715115.1 Nicotiana otophora
ANTGTGTTATGATTTAAATATGTATAACTCATGTCTAGATACCGCTTCTGTTAATGTAATACCCTTGATGTTGAGATCAGTGTTGTTGATATATATCGTGATACTTTGTTGAGTCTTGGATGTGTTGTTAGGAGTTGTTTTAGTGGTCCTCTGGCAGGTGGTTAGGCCTAATTGCAGAGGAGATTCTGCCGAAATTTCTGAAAAATTAGGAGTTAGTCAAATTTGGGAGCTTAAGATGCGTGGAAGAAGAAATGAGTTATGATAAGTTTTACACCCCATAGTATTTTACGTTGGATTTGGCGTAGGATAATTGACATCGGCTCAAGGATAAGATTATTTTGAGGATATAAGTAAATTCATGAAGGTGAGAGGGTAAGCGAATCGAAGAAAATGAGTTTCGTTAAAGTTTGACATTTTGAGATAAAATACAGTCCAAGCTATAATATCCCGTATTTATGGACTAAGAGCATCACCTAGGAAGTAAAATAAAATACATTATATGTCCGAAATACAAATTGCACTGGAAAAATATAAATACTCTGAAGGAAACTCTGCTGGTTACGGATCATAGTATAGAGTGCAGCTCACCTAACTCCCCGCAATAACCGTGCCTCTGCGCCCACAAGGCCACTAGACATATATGTACCTGCACAAAAATGTGCAACCATTGTAGTATGAGTACGTAAATCAACGCGTACCCAGTAAGTATCCCGCCTAACCTCGAAGAAGTAGTGACGAGTGGTCGACTCGGACACTTACTATGGGCTATAAATATAATACCAATGATATAATTAAGCATGGATTTGTTAATAAGCAATTTCCCAAATTCATTTTCATCCTTTAACAATTTATATCTCCAGCGAATAAAGCAGCGTCAATTATTATTAGTTCCAATGAGTTAGCATGCGCAAGTCATGCTGAGGTCGTACGGCCCGATCCAACATATAAATATAAATTGTGCATTGCTGAGGGTCGAACCGCACGAGCCAACATATAAATATAAACTGTGCAGTGCCGAGGGTCGAACGCCACGAACCAATATATAAATATAAACCTGCCGAGGCGAACGGCCCGCTCCCAGAAGAGTAGTTAAAATTTACCCCGCGTTCGGTATATATTTGTGACGCAGTTGCACATAGATTTCATAAGTTATTATAATATTTCTTAAATTCTTTTTCAAATGTACGAAATTCAATGAAAACATTCAAGTCTCAAAATCCTCAATTTCTACTCTTTTCAAGCCATTTAATAAGCATACTCGATCTCAATTCTTTTCAAGGCAAATAATAAACACAATCACGGTATCAACAAGGCATGGTGTAAACCTAAAAATACCCGTACATAAGCATAATTAGCATCTACGCACGGACTCTCATCACCTCGTGCGTACGTAACCCCCGAAAGTAGAAGCACATATTTAATCAATTCGCCTATGGGGTTCATTCCCTCTTACAAGGTTAGAAAGGAGACTTACCTTGCTCCGCAATTCCATAACCCGCTCCAAAGCCTCTCCAACAACTCAAACTGATGCCCGTCGCACCAAAACTAGTCAATAAATATACAAATCCATAAATATATACTCTAACACTCATTATAATTAAATTTAAAACAATTTCCAACTCCGCTCGAAAAGTCGATAAAATCACCCTCAGGCCCACGTGCCCGGATTCCAAAATTGTTCGAAGATAAACATTACCCATAACCCCACAAACTCAAACATATAATTCATTCCAAATTCTATGTCCAATTTCATGGTAAAAATGTAAAAATACCAATTTTCTAGGTTTTTCTTCAAAATCCCAGTTTTTACAAATTTTCATGTCTAAATCAATATATAATCCAAGTATTTAACTTGCAATAGGTGGGATTAACTTACCTCCAAGTTTCTAGGTGAATACTTCCCTCAAGAAGCTCATAATATCGCCCATGAATGAAGAGAATATGGCAAAAATGGCTGAACCCCGCTCTTTTAAGCGTTCTGCCCAGCTACTCCCGCACTTGCGGACTCCTTGGTCGCTTCTGCGCATCAATTTCTGCGGCAGTTCCTCCACACCTGTGGCCTTGCCACTTCTGCAACCACTGCTTTTGCACTTGGGCTGTCGCAGGTGCGCAACCCTTTCTGCTCCTGTGATCCTCATCAGCCTTGGCCCTTCCACTTTTGCGCTTGCCTTCCCGCAGGTGCGCATCCGTGTTACACCCCATTTCTTCGTACGTGGAAGTACGCCATAAGTAAATTGATATAAGCTCGGAAATGAGATGTTACCTTCCGCATTTTCGTACGTTAAAGTTTTGTCATAAGCTAGTCGACATAAGTTTGAGAATGAGATTATTTTGAGATTATTGGCATTATGCTATTTCAAACAAGTGATAAGTAAATTCATGAAGGTGAGAGGGTAATCAAATCGAAAAAAATAAATTTCGTCGACGTTTGATATTTTGGGATAAAGTACGGCCCGAGCTAAAATAACCTGTATTTATGGACTAGTGCCATACATGGTAC
>AWOL01S0031941.1:5000-14002 GCA_000715115.1 Nicotiana otophora
GTTTCCCGTGTTCAGCTTGATCGGTGAGCTCAGCATCCTTAGGAGTTGCCGGGTCTAGAGTTTTATGTATATATATATATATACATATATATATATATTATGGATAGCTCGGGGCCCTGTTCCGATCACAGTACATTCATTAGTAGAAGCTTTTAGACATATCCGGTCAGTTAGTGCAGTATGTTGGGCTTGTAAGCCTTGTATGTATATTTTGTTGGTTTGCCAGCTGTAGTAGTTATGACGGCCTTGTCGGCCCAGTATTATATAGATGTTTAGTCAGCATTCGCAAATTGTCTTACAATGTGGCCCATGACCAAAGTATGACATTATATGTTTAGAGTCCCTTAGTCGCAAGTTGGTATGCAAGGATAGGTGAGGCACCGGGTGCCGGTCTGGCCCCCCATGTTCGGGGCGTGATAGAAGTGGTATCAGAGAAGTTCCATCCTAGGGAGTCTACAAGCCGTGTCTAGTAGAGTCTTGTTTATGGGTGTGCCGTGCACCACACTTATAAGCAGGAGGCTACAGCGCATATAGGATTGTCACTCTTTCTTCTTACTCTAAATCATGTGATAGAACTCACTTATAAGAATTCAAACTCGTAGCTTCCATTTCATTCGTAACAAGACAATACCTACTATTGGGAAGAGATTGAATGTGGCTATGGAAGAATTAGTTAGAGGAACTCGATTTTTCATGATGTTTGTGATGAGTAAATGTAAGGTCTTCAGTAAATCATGTGTGTATTAAGACGTGTAAGACTCTTGATAAGGAGCTTTAAGGCAATAATATCTATCCACCCCTATGGTGAAAAGCAATGAGAGATTCAGAAGGTAAAAGTTTCAACAAGTGAAAGCAGTAAGATGAAGAAGGGTACGGGGTACCCAGTTAATGAAGATGATCATTATTTACAATTCAAGTAGAGAAATATAAGCATTTTGAGTTACCTTCAGCAGTGATAGAGGTATGTATAATTGACCACACCCATCCCAGTTGTGCCCTATGGGAGCTAACAAATATGGTTTAAGAGAAGGACGAGATATCAAGATCTGGCTGGGTTTAGGGTAACCCAAATTAGTGAATAGATTGTTTGCGTTAATTGACATTTTCGAAGGATATTGCAAATGTGCTAATAGATCTCCTTGTGAGACACCCAGATGGTGTGCTCTAAAATAGTACAATTAGATATGAATACTATGAAGATAAGCACCGAAAGCCCGGAAGGGATAAATATTATCTTTGTGTGGCTCCCGTCCCTAGTAGAGAGAGAATGGTAGGAAATCTTAAGAGCCTGCGGATGGAGCAAAGGGGAGTTAAAAGAAAAAGAATAGCTTGTTGCAGTTTTCAAAATAAAGTGATAGATAGAAATGTTAGTAGGAAAATAATAAAAGAGTTAATGAAGCATAATGAGTAAAATGTGATACATGGATAACAACGGTAGATCAAAAAGATGACAATATTACAGAGTCTATAGTTAAGTGAAGGAAAAATACGAGAGGTGACAGGCCTTGAGGCAATAAAAGAGTATAGGCCATACAGTCATATCCTCATTTCGAAAAATAAGTTCGTGACTCTAACATGATGACCAAAAGGAAAAGCTAGATCCTAGAGTAATAGAAATCAGTATAGACTGGTGAACAAGATAAACTAAACACGAATTAGGGACTGAGTGAGTTGATAATGGTCGACATCATGAGAATTTTAGATTTCGTTCCGGCGATAACATAATGAACAATAGAAGAAGATTCATGAGAAATTCAGAGAATGGTCATTCAGGAAAATGCTCCCTAAAGCAAGCAATGTGAGCAAATTTAAGCTTAAAGGATTGTATGCGCCAGTTACATTAAGTGTCACCCCCGTGAGTAAGGAAATTTGTTATCCTCGGTGCAGAAGGATTACCGCAAGGCGAGTAAGGGTCATCGATGATGTGAAAAGACGCCAAAGATGAAGAGGTAAAACATTTATACATAGATCATCATAGCACTAAATGTTAGTACTCCCCTAAAGGGGGGAATATGGAGTAATGAGGCATTAAGTCAGAATTAAGTGGTTCAAACATGACATATATGCTACGATTCTTGAACATTATGAAAACACGACGTCAAGGAGAGGAAGCAAGGGTTCCTGCCCGAGATGTTATTGATAAATAAGGAGCCAGTAGGAGACCTAAGTTAAGACAAACAAAATAACCCGAGAAAGATTACGCGGAAAATTGATATGAGAATGGGCCAACAAGTAGTTAGTAGTTGATTCAGGAAAAGTCTAGTTATGGCTAGAAAAGTGGATACATACAAATCAATAGATCATGCAAGATAAACATAGTGAACCCCAACGTGGGGAATTCAGTCTCGCAGATATGACATTGTAATACTTGAGGTATATTCAAATAATAGTTGGGAATGTTAAAGGTACCGTATGAGTGTTATGGAAATAAAAGAGGATGCTACTGGGAAGACAGTCAAAATATTAGTTCCGAAGCTACCCTACAAGCACAGGGGCGTAGAGGTAGGTAACTACGGATAATTATAGGCGAGGAAGGACATCAAAATTTCCGTCGAATATGATATATAAGATCGCAGCGTTACAAGAGTCAGAAGGTCCTCCCTAAGTACTACAATGAAAGACTAGTTGAAGAAATAAGGAAGAAGGCTTCAACCTAAACATGGTAACTTGAAGGAGAAATGGTCATGTAAAAATAGTCTCACAACAACATTGTACGCACTCCATGAGAAAGTGGCACCTACCGTGGCTACTGAACGAGAAGTTACGTTATGATTTGTACGCACTCCATATATATATATATACAGTATTACAGTATTTTCACCACCATCGAGCTATAAACGGTGGGCAGGCCGCTATTGGGCAACCTCTGATTAGATGGTAAGTTATATATCGAGCCTGTTGTGGCTGAGCGCCTATGAGCGAGCCCAGTTGGCCGAGATACAGAGCCTAGTATGGACGAGCGTCTATGAGTAAGCCTACTACGGCAGAGCAGTTAAATATACCGAGCCTTATAAGGCCGAACAGTTATTTTACTTACTATATTGAGAGAGTTGAGTCAGTATCAGCAAGTGAGCATATCTTCAGATTATCTTTGACTCCCAGTTACTTTCAGTTATTATATTATCAGTTCAGTTTCAGCTTTTAGTTATTATGTTTCCGTACATACTTGTTACATTATTTCCTAATGACGTCCTTTTTTGGGGGACGCTGCATTTCATGCGTGCAGGTTCAGACAGGCAGATGGGTAGACCTCCTCAGTAGGTGTTGCCCGAGTTCAGCTTGATCGGTAAGCTCCGCGTCCTTCGCAGTTGCCGAGTCCAGAGTTATATGTACATATTGTGTATATATATATATTATGGATAGGTTGGGGCCCTGTTCCGATCACAGTACATCTATTAGTAGAGGCTTGTAGACATATCCTGTCAGTTAGTACAATATGTTGGGCTTGTAAGCCTCGTATGTATATTTTGTTGGTTTACCAACTGTAGTAGTTATGACAGCCTTCTCGGCCCAGCTTTATATTGATGTTTACTCAGCATTCGCAAATTGTTTTGCAATGTGGCCCATGTCCAAAGTATGACATTATATGTTCAGAGTCCCATAGTCGCAAGTTGGTATGCAAGGATAGGTGAGGCACCGGGTGCCGGTCTCGCCCCCCAGGTTCGGGGCGTGACAATCCACTTTTATGGCAAATCATTTCCACCTGCGGACACAGTACCCCACTCCTTTTTCGCTTCTGCGACCTTTTGGCTGCTTTGTAGCTCCGCACCTGCGGCCAAAACCTCGCAGTTGCAGTTACACCAGATGACAACAACTCCAACATTCCTCCAAGCCCAAACTCGATCCATTTACCATCCGAAATCCACACAAGGCCCTCGGGACCTTAAAACATTATACCAACACGTCCCAAAATACATTACAAACTTAGTCGAGGCCTCAAATCATGCCACAGAACATCGCAATTATGAATCACCCTCCAATTCCAACCTAATGAACTTTGAATCTTCAAACTTCTTTCGTCGAAGCTGAAACCTATCAAATCACGTCCGATTGAACTCAAATTTTTTACAGAAGTCATAATTGACATTACGGACCTACTCCAACTTTCGGAATCAAATTCCGACCTTGTTATCAAAAAGTCCACTCCCGGTCAAACTCTCCAAAAATCTTCAAATTTCTAACGTTCGCCAAATGACCCTAAAATGACCTATGGACCTCCAAATCTACTTCTGAACGTGCTCCCAATACCAGAATCACCATACGGAGCTATTCCCAAACTCGGAATCCCAAACGGTCATTGATGACATTGAAATGCACTTCAACACAAATTTATGAAATTCTTCCAAAATGCCAACTTCCATAATATGCGTCGAAACTCTCTCGGGTCATCCAAAACCTGATTCGAACATACGCCCACGCCCAAAAAATAATTTGGAGGTTTCGTAATGGAATTTGGCTTGAAATGACAACAAAATTAAATTTTTGGGAAGTTTGCCCGGGGAGTTGACTTTTTGATATCGGGGTTAGAATCCAGTTCTAAAACTTTTCATAGCTCCGTTATGTCATTTATGACTTGTGTGCAAAATGTGAGGTCAATCGGACTAGAATTAATAGTTTTCGACATTGAATGTAGAGGATTTGGAATTTTTAAGTTTCATTAGGCTTGCATTGGAGTATAATTCAAGGTTTTAGCATTGTTTGAAGTGATTTGAGGTTTCGAATAAGTTCATATGATATTTTAAGACTTGTTGGTATATCTTGTTGTGGTCACGGGGGCCTCAGCTGAGTTTCGAAAGGTTAACGGATCAATTTTGGACTTGGGAAATAGCTGAAGAATTTCTGGTGTCCAGCTCTAGTTTCCTTCTTCACATTCACGAGAAAGGTCTGGCGTTTGCAAAAAAGAACTGGGGTAGGCGAGAGTTGTTCTTCGCATTCGCAGATTAAGGGGCGCGTTCGCGAAGGGTGAGTGCCAGTGTACATCACAAATGCGATAGAGGCCATACGTTCGCGAAGAAGAGTGAGGGATGGGGTAGACTTCACACATTAGCCTATGCATTTGCGAGTCAGTCATCATGTTCGTGAAGGCCTGGGTTCCCTGCTAATCGTGTTCGCAAAGAAGAAATTTCTGGGAAGCAAATTTGTGACGCGAGGCACTGGCTGTGTTCGCGAAGAAGAAACCACTGGACCGAAAGTTTAAGTTCTGAAAATGGGACTTTGTTCTATTATCCATTTTTAGCGATTAGGAGCTGGAGGAGAGGCGATTTTCGGAAAATTTTCAAGGAAAACAAGGGGTAAGTTGCGGCGTTCTTAACTCAATTTTGGTTAAAGTACCCGAATCTATGGTAGATTTTGACATTTAATTGGTGGATTATGTTTGAAACATTGTGAAAATACCTAAGTTTAGATTGAAGATTTGAGGGTTGAGTTGCTGTCGGAATTTAGTAATGTTGGTATGGTTGTACTTGTGGTTGAATGGGTGTTCATATTATGTAACTTTTGTCGACGTAATGACCCGACCGGTCGTTTTGCTTTCTAGAACCTCGTTCCCCTAAATAAGACTCCCCGTATGTGCTTTTACTGTTTTATGACTTGCGGGGTGGTTAGTTTGAGGATTTGGAAGGGTTCAGTTAACGTTTTGAGTAAATAACCTTGAAATCGGGATTTGACGGTCCCAATAGGTTGGTATGATGATTTTGTACTTGGGAATATGCTCGAATCGGGTTTTGGATGACCCGAGAGCGTTTTAGCGCTTAATAGTGAAAGTTGGTTCATTGAATGTTTTTGAAGTTATTTAAATTTGGTGTAGAGTAGGTTTTGATGAAATCAAGGTCCAACTGGAATTCCGAGATAGGGAATAGTTTTGTAATGTCATTTAAGACTTGCACGAAAAATTTGGTGTCAATCTGTGTAGTTTAAGTACGTTTCAATGCATTGTGAGTTAATTTGAAGAACTTGAAGTTTATATGTTTGATTCAATTGGTTTTGGGAAGCGGTGCTTAGTTTAATGTTGTTCAGGCATTCTGAGGGTTCGAGCGAGTCCGTTTTATGATTTCCAAATTGGTTCGTATGTTTGGGCGGGACCCCTGGGGCCTCGAGTGTCAATCGGACGAGGCTCGGACCAAGTTGGAAATTGGGAGCAACAACTCAAGCTCCAAGTTATTGTCATAATCGCACTTGCGCTTGACCAGCCACATGTGGGAGTTACGATCCGCAGAAGAGAAAGAGTGAGGGAAGCCCAGGCAGTCCAGCCACCGCAAGTGCAAAACCTTTAGCGCACCTGTGAGCAGTTGTCGCAGGAGCGGATGGGCTCACAAAAGC
The DNA here is from genome assembly GCA_000715115.1 of Nicotiana otophora. Taxonomy (NCBI): domain Eukaryota; kingdom Viridiplantae; phylum Streptophyta; class Magnoliopsida; order Solanales; family Solanaceae; genus Nicotiana; species Nicotiana otophora. Next base: position 11,319 of record AWOL01S0031941.1, read on the forward strand.
GGTCCCTTTGTCCGCAGGTGCGGAGCTTGGCCAGGTAAGGGAAATTCGCACCTGCGAGGATTTTGCTGCAAGTGCAGGTGCGGGACCGCAGATGAAGCCAAGGTACCGCATGTGTGAAAAATCGCTGGCAGAAGGGTTCATTTAATACGGAACTTAGGCCATTTCTAACACATTTCTCTCACTCTTGGGCGATTTGAGAGCTTTTAAGGAGGGGATTTCGACCTAGCCTTTCAAGGTATGTAATTGCTACCTAATGTGAGTTTAATACATAGATTATGGGTTGATATTAACATGAACATTTGTGGAAATCATGGTTTTAGATGAAAAATCTAAGTTTTGATAAAAATGGGATTTTACCAGGAAAATATTTATGGAACTTGGTGAAAAGCATATATTTATGTTCCTAAGGCGTTGGGTAACTTCATTAATAGTTGGAATACGAATTTTTGAGCATGTATTGATTAGTTTATATACTATTTGATTAGTTTGTGATTGATTCGGCACCGACTTGAGGGTGTGAGTGCATTCTTAAATCGGGAAGTAGGCTTGAGGCGTGGTAAGTCTTTTTTCTAACCTTGTAAGAGGGAATTAACCCCATAGGTGAACTTAAATCAATATGTACTTCTAATTGTGGGGGCTACACACGCACGATGTGATGAGAGTCTATGCGTAGCTACTATTCATGCTTATGTCCGGGTAGATTTAGGCTTACACCATGATTTGTTGCTACCGTTGCTTGATTATATTTACTAACTGTTGGATTAAAGTTGAGGTTGAGAATCTCAATATTTTTAAGTTCCAAGTTGAATTTCTTATGTTAAAAGGAATTGAGAAGTATTATGATAATTTAACAAAAATTATGTTCAATCGCTTCGCAAGTATATTCCGCGAGCGGGGTAAACTTCCACTACTCTCATCGAGGCGGGTCGTTCGCCTCGGCACGATTTATTTATATATTATATGGTTCGGGTCGTTCGACCTCTATATATATATGTGTGTTTGTGTGTGGAGCGGACCGTATGTCCTCGGCATAACTCGTGCATAACGATATTGGAACCACCTTACCTATTTGGTATTGTTTCACAGACTTGGAAGTTGAAAGGATTAGATGAAAGAAATGACTTAGTTCTTACTTGAACAAAATGATTGTTTACTTATTTCCTGCTTTGAGTTCTATTGACATTGTCTAATTCATGTTTAATTAGAACTTTATATTATTATATTGTTGGCCCGTAGTGAGTGTCGAAGTGGACCCCTTGTCACTACTTCTTCGAGGTTAGACTAGTTACTTACTGGGTACATGTTGTTTATGTACTCACTCTAAACTCTTGCACTTAAATGTGTAGGATTTGAGACAGGTGCATATGGATATCAGTCTAGCGCGCATGTTGCTTTTTGAGCCGTCCTGCAGCAGCTGGAGTCTTCCTTTTGTTATATTTTCTGTCTATTCCCTTTTCAGACGGTAGTCTAGTGTTCTTTTGTATATTCTACTAGAATGCACATATACTTGTGACACCAGGTCTTGGCACACACTAGTAGACTTATGATGTTTGATCTATTTTATGAATTTGATTTGCACTTACTTGCTTTCGTTTAGTTACTTTGCATCTGTAAATTGCTAAAACTTTTTATCAATGAGGAATGTTATTCACTTAGCAAACAAATTAAAAGTGGAAACCACTAAATTGATCAGTGTTGGCTTTCCTAACAACGGAGTTGGGCGCCATCACGACCTATAATGAAATTGGGTCGTGACAACATGGTATCAGAGTAATAGGTTCACGTAGATCTCACGACTTATGGTTAGGCCTAATAGAGTCGTGCAGATCATTGCGGACACGTCCATACTTATCTTCGAGAGGTTATAGGGTGTTAGGAAACTACTTTTTATTCATCTCCTATCCTGCAGTTGATGGTGTACTAAGTTTCTTTTTTTACTCTCTCACAAATGGTGAGAATGTGAGGTAGGGGATGTGGACATCCCCGAGTTGCCCCAGTTGTACCACCAGTGGATCCAGTGGAGGGTCTCATTGTTTAGGAGCCAGCCCCGATAGATTTCACGTCAGCACCGGGCTTTCAGGAGGTCATGGGCCGTATGCTTCGATTTATGGATTCTATGACTCAGGCTGGTTTGTTTCCAGCAGACTCAGCCACATCTCAGTCTAGAGAGGGAGCACAAACACCCTACTGCTCAGGCACCTAGGCATGCATCTGTCGTATCTCATATCCCGGGTACACTACCCGTCGGCGGGGCCCAGCTAGTTGCAGTGGATGTACCTGAGCCTAGACCAGCTGTGGCCGGAGAACCGCAGAAGATATTGGATAGATGGACTAGGCTTCACCCTACGGTCTTTGGGGTGAGCAACATGAGTATCCCCAGGGCTTTATTGATAGGTGCAGGGAAAGACTGCACAACATGAGCATATTGGAGTCTCACAGGGTGGATTTNTCAGCCACATCTCAGTCTAGAGAGGGAGCACAAACACCCTACTGCTCAGGCACCTAGGCATGCATCTGTCGTATCTCATATCCCGGGTACACTACCCGTCGGCGGGGCCCAGCTAGTTGCAGTGGATGTACCTGAGCCTAGACCAGCTGTGGCCGGAGAACCGCAGAAGATATTGGATAGATGGACTAGGCTTCACCCTACGGTCTTTGGGGTGAGCAACATGAGTATCCCCAGG
>AWOL01S0031943.1:0-18103 GCA_000715115.1 Nicotiana otophora
TCATTAAACATGGACTGTTATATTTTGTCCTCAAATATTACCAAACCGTGCTATTTCAATCCTGCCCATCTGCTCCTCGATTTCTAGCTTTGTCCTTCTTATTACATATCTATCTTATCAAGTAAAAAATTCTCCAGATAAAGCATTGCTTCACAGTAACCTGACATGCTACCACTTAGCAATACACGATTCTTCGTTAGATAATATAATTCTCCTTTCAATCTCACCGGATAGATCTAGTTAAGTAACATAGCAGTTGAAGGTGCTCTGCCACTTGGCCAACCTATTTCCAGTGCATACTTTTTATTTCTGCATCTTTCTTCTGCCAAGTATCTAATTTATTGCTTTTAGGGTATTCCTTGACTCTCAAATAACACAATCCATTTATTCAAATTCTTTTGCACCTAGATCTTCTTCCAGTTAAATCTTCTTCAGATATGACTTGAAAATTCAAATATGCATATGACAAGACCGCGGACTAATATAAGGGAACAGCACAAATAATTGGAGACAGATTTACCACAATAGTTTATCAACATATTCTTCATTGTCACACTCATATCTTAAGTCAAATAGGCAACACATATGATCCCCACAACTACAACCTAAGCCATTAGTATCAAACAGCCACATTATCTAACAAAACTGAAACTACAATTACATAAATAGTGCAAATACCTACCCAATACCTAATTCATCACTAATTATTTATTATCAAATATTACTTACTTAAGCACCACTTAAATAGTCAAATAACCAAAAAACAGTTAAAAGCACTCTCCGGAAGAAACTTCCCACGAAAAGGCAAAATTATACATAGCAGTAAACTCACAACTAAACAATTACCACCAAAGGATATGGCGGGTGGTAAGCACCCACCTATCCTTACCTAGAAGGGTCAGTCTCGAGACCTGGGAATGGAGTTGCCCCTGGCAGGGAGCACTTCCCGAGGTGGAGCTAGCCTATGAGGTGCCGAACCCAATCATTTTTGCTTAATCATTGTATTTGTATTATAAAATTCATTAAATATACATATAAATATTCAATTAGGAACCCGCTTCCATCGCAAATTCAGAACTCATAAACTGGCTCGGCATCTGAGCACTCGTGCGAATCTGGGTTAGTCGGCCCCCAAATCGGACACCGGGTGAGAAACCCAAAAAATAAAGCACAGCTAACCAATTTTCTTAGCGCAAAATAATTTGAAAATACAAAACGACTGCACCAAATATCAGTATAACCAGCTGAGAATCTCCGATAACTGCTAAGCAAATAAACTTGACCAAGAATAACAAGAGAGCAATCAACTTTCAAACCAAACGCAAAAACTCACAGCATACATCAAGAAAACCAAATGGGTATCACTAAAAATTGGTGAAGACAATAGTTTCAGCAAGAAGAGTACCATCTCCTTTGGAACGTGAGGATCCGGCGCAACCCATAGTATCCAAGAACAACTCGGGAGTCAAATTCCCAGTCAATTATTGCTAAATGTGCGTCGATGGGGCTAATTTCGANTATATGCGAAAAAAGAAACAGATTTTGAGTTGGTTTGTGTTTCTTTTGAGGAGGTATTGTTGCGTGCTCACGACTCTCTCACTGACGGCTTCTTCACGCTGTTTTTTTTTTAACTAGGCATTTGATTTTGGGTGAAATTAGAAACTTCGATCTTCTAGAGAGAAGAAGGTTTGGAAGAAAGAAAAGAGAGTCCACTCTGATTCAATTGTGGAAAAATTGCTAGCGACTTTGGTTTATAGTTTTTACATTAGGCCTTCTTTTTCTTCTTTTTTTTTTTTTTTGGAAAATCACTAAGTTTATTATTGTTGTTATTGTGTAGGGGTGAAATCGGGAATAACTCACACTCTGATTTCCCGGTGAATAAGGCGGGGTGAAGGCATGAACATACGAGATCGAAATCGAAGCGAAGAACTCTTTATATCGACGCCCGTAAAAAGTGAACGAAGTGCTCGCCATTAGGCCTGATAATACGAGACGCACCCCGGACTCTGGACAAGTTCTAAGACCTCGAAAAGCACAATGAACTATTATATACACGGCGTATAGAGGGCCATAATATTCGCAATCAACCGGATATCACGGCGTGGATCTCGCTCGATATCGATTACGCATCAGTAAGTAATGAGAAAGGGAGATTTTTACCTTTTTTAGATTTGTACTATAGAAGAAACTCTCCTACAATATAAAGGGAAAGCTTTTCTTTGATAAGACATATTGTAACACGCAAATCAAGGGAATACAAATTTATTTTCTTTTTTCTAGCTATTAAAAAAGTTCTTACTTAACTGTTTGTTCTTTACTCGCAATTGAGATCGAACCAAGGGTCCGATCGAGAGCAAAACAACTGTCCAATCTGAACTCGAGCTGGGATGTAACATTACGACTGGTTTGATCATTCATTTTGTCTTTAACTCGTTTGTTTGGTATTCGTGATTATTTGTGTTGAATCAATACACATATCCTTAAAATCGCGTATAATTTTAATTGTTATCCGATTTTAGGATAAGCAGTTTAGCACTCACCGTGGGGCTAAGAATAATAGTGGTGATTTGATACAAAAAACTCCATAACACACTCTATTTTACGCTTGTTCTTTACGGTCTTAATTTCAGGTCACCTTAAAAATGTCGAATTTTCAATCTGCCCATTTGAACGTTGAGGCTAAGTCTGGTCATCATCGCGAAAATAACAATTTGGTGCCTAGCAATGAGGTGCCTCCTGCTAATCCCAATGGTGTCCCAGTTATCGATCCGGTCGATGCTAACTCGCATGTGGCCATCCACGTAAATCTGCCAAGTGATCCCGAAAACAGTGTTCGCGGGGGACCCGACCGACAACTCGAGAAATTCTCGAAGAGGAAGGTGATGGGGCAAGTCGGCGGATAATCTTCGAAATGTTGCAGGCTCAACAGGCGTCAATAGCGCACCTACATAATCAAGGCCACGCCCCCAGTACGGTCGAACTGGAACAATCTCGGGAAAGCACCCGAATAAACGAACGAGTCACCGAGAGACCGGGTGAAGATGATCCTGGGGTCAACCTTGAGGTAATGAAAATGCTTGAAGCATTAACGAAGCGGGTGGACTCCAGGGTCGATCAAATTCTGGGAGCATAAAGGGGCCGGACTCCAAGAAGTTTATCCAGAAGCCTTTTCCTCCGAGCGCGGCACCGAAGCCGATCTCGAAAAGGTTCTGTATGCCTGATATCCCCAAGTATAACGGAACCATGGATCCAAACGAGCATGTGACCTATTATACATTGATGGTAGGCTATAATCCCGTATTTTAGTCGCTTATTGCACTCTAATTTACTGCATTTTACTTATGTTGAACTTTAATTAGTAGTGTTTTGCACTTATTGTGTGTTTTATGCCATGTAGAAGTGATTCCGAGTTATTTAGATATTTATTGAATGAACTCATGTTATTTTGTAGCTTTGAAGTCTGAGTAAAAGCCCAAGGATTAAGTTGGGATCGTGTTCGGGGATCAACGGATGATAGTACACTTTAAGAACGAAACGAAGAATCGAGGAGGCATACTGCACATTGTCCACTAAATGCACATAATGTTTCGCTCAGAACTCCGTTTAGGCTCCACAATATATCGTTAGAAAGCTATTTAAAAGGGATACAATATTCATGTTTTACATTTTCCCAAATTCTCAACTGATACCACTCAGGTGTGCGAGCGCGCATTTGAGAGGCATTATGGTGTGCAAAATACACGACCAAGTGCGCGAGCAGGTCTCCAAGTACGCGGCCGCGCATGTCCTATCCGGAAAGAGTCCTATTTCGCTAAGAAAAGGGTAGTTTCGTCCGGGGTTTATTTTGGGGGCGGCTTAAATACACAAAACACCATTTAGAGGGACTTTACGACCTAGGAAGTAGGGCTCTTCATTTGGATCGAATATCCGAAATCCGAACCAATCCGCTCAATTTCGGATTTCGGATTGTGTTTATTAAAATTTCGGATATTTGGATCGGATTCGGGTTGGTATAATTGTAATCCGATCTGAACTCCGAAATTATTAGGGTATTTATAAATATTAAACTTTAATTTCGGATAGTCAGTACTTCCTTTACATCTTCCTCAGAGTTATTACCTTTACAATTGCTGGGTTTAGCTATATTGGCACCATAGTACTCTCATAATTGCAGAAACATAAATTTTTCTTATTGTATTGCCTCTTTTACAAAGAAAATATACATGTGAGTTTGCAACTTTGAGGCATAATAATCTGATCCGAAATCCAAAAATCCGATCCAATCCGAACTTTAAAATTCGATCCAATCCGATATTAATTCGGATTGGATTCGGATTGTATTTTGTAGAATCCGAAATCTGAAATCCGAATCTAAAGAGTGCTAAGTCTGATCCGATCTGATCCACGCACAACCTTACTAGGAAGGCCAAAGAGGCTAAGGAGGAGTTGGAAGAACACAAGAACAAGGATTTCATCATTCCTTCCTCACTCAAGATCTGGGTTTGGATTGAATTTATATTTTCCTACATTTTAGTTTCATTTGTGAAGAACTTCCCCATGTCTATGGACTAGATCTTTTTGGGTTTTGATAGATTTGGTGTATTGATGGTTGTTTGTGGATTATAATTCTATTTTTATGTATTTGAATCATTTTTGGAAGATTTAATTGTTGCAACTATGTTCACTTGTTCTTGTAATCGAGATAAGCATAACTTGTGATATATTTGCACTATATTGTTGGTTGAGTTCATAGATTCTTCTAAGTAATCGAAAGAGGCTAGTTGAATCCTTGATTAAACCTAGTTAGGAGGATAATCGAAAGATGTTTTCCTAAAGACCAATCCATTACGAATTCTTGGATATCTTCACCGAGTGTAAATTGGTTCATATTGTGAGGTTGAGACTTAATCGAGATAGGAATTTCTACTAAACAATTGTACTGATAATTAAGTGAATTCGAGAGACTCACTTGAATATTAGTAGTAAATTATCTAGAGTTAGATCCCGAATAATTATCTTGCACCTATCCTATCAACCCATATTTTCTCCCATTGATAACTTCCTTCCTTACCTTTGTTGTGATTGTCATTAGTCAATAGCTTTAGATTCTTAGTTAATTGTAGTTAGAATTCATATAAATCTCCATTGTTGATCCTCTTGGATAGCAAATTAGCTACAAACTACAATATTACTATTTAAATCCAATCCATGTAGATACGATAATTATATTATACTATCTTTGACTAGCGAGCATAATTTAAGTGTGTGTTTTGTGTTCGTCAAATTTTGGTACCGTTGCCGGGGATTTGCAATCCATAGTGTTTGAAATAGTTTGTAGTGTTAATTCAGGAATTAGCTTTTGATTTTTATTTTCTTTTATTTTTAAGTTTGTTATGTTAACTTATCTTCAAGATTTCTTTTGTTGAAGAAATCTTGAAGAGCATATTCTTGTTATTGAACTCTAAATGATGTGAAGATGGAGTACAACCAGCCTAAGAAAACGGTTGAAGAGTTATCAGCTAAATATTATCAGCGGTGTGCTACGTGTTTTAAATGCGGTGGAAATCATCTTTGGGTTGATTGTCAAGCAGGTAGGTATTTTTCCTATGGTTTATTTTTTGAACACTCTCACTTTGTCTCTAATCCGTACATGTATGAGGATTCATATGAGTATAATTCTGACTCTGGTTGGGATGAATACCCTTATTATGACTGGAATGAAAGCGAAGTGAGACAACCACCTCAAGAGGAGAATGGTAGTTTAGAAGAACTTATGTATAAATTTATAAATAAGGTGGAAATAAATTTATACACGATAATGAAGCCACTAGCAACCTAACAATGCAAGTGAATTAATTAGTAAATAGACTTAGCTCGTTGCACTATGATGGTGAATATATGGAAGAGATACCATGTGAAAATGAGCCTACCCGAGATTATGAACATCTACAGAGAGAGTTTTCTACTCTGCAAGAGGATTCTGTTTCAACTTAAATGATTGAAAATGAGGCTTTGGTTTATTATAAAGCAATACAAGAAGAGTTCAAACCCCCACCCACCTATCCACAATTATAATTTTTAGTAGAAGAGAATGGGAAACAAATGGTCTTTGACTTACCAGAGGAGTACTCACATGACAAGAATGAGGAATAAATGGTCTTGGACTTATCAAAGGAATACTCACATGAACTTTCTTATTCATTTTCTTATTCTAACCTTGATCATGTGGATTTTATTTTTGGGGATTTATAGGAATATGCAGGGATTGATCTTATGAATGAATGCAGAAACAAGTTGAGTACGATCCTACAAGAATAATCCACCACTCAAAATGAGGCCAAGAAAGAAAGAAAAGAGTGGGTCTTGCAAATATCCTTAAAGGACTTTGGCCCGATGAGCTCCATAAAGAATCTCGAGGAGCAAAAATAAAAAAATACATTCAGAATTAGGGGTAGAGTTCACAAGTTCTCGAAAACGGAAAAAGTCCAGGGGAGTTTTCTTTACCTCTTGCTTTTTATTTGTGTGTCATGGGGACATGCCACAATTTAAAGTGTGGGATGGGGATGTAAATATATAAATAAATATTTGTTTTTGTTTCTTGTGTGTGTTTTCATTTCTTTTGATTGAAATTTTTAAGTTCGAAGAATATATATATATATATATTATTTTCTTTAGGTAGTATAATAATTCCCTCTTGATTTTTCTTTGTGTCACAGTTCTTTTTTAAGGGTTTTGTTTGAACCGGGTGTAGTTAGTTTTTTTTAGGAGTAGGAGATCTTGTGTTGTGATTTTAAATGAAAGCAATATCTTTTGACTGTATTATGCCTTAAGAATAGTAAGTGCTTTAGTTGTGATGCTTAGACTCAGTTTTTAACTCGTGTATAAGTACCTTAAATTGTATGATCTTAACTTTGCTTAACTGCTTTGACTAGAGTGTCTGGATGAGTCCGATCCTGAGTGAGTTATGTGCCATGTGTGTGTGAGGTTTCGTGTATTCTGTGCATTGCATTTGATATCTTGAACTTGTCCCGTATGTTTGCAGAGCGAAATAGTAGTTTTATTCAGTCTTGGAAGTGATATAATAGCTTCTTTGTTGAGCAAGTTATATGTTGTACCCACCTAATTGTTATGTATCTTAGTTAACCTCATTGAGCCTGTAATCATATTTCTTTGGCAACCACATTACAAGCCTTACCCATTTTACCTCTCGCGAGCACTTAAATTGTTATGAACTTTGTAAAAATTAAAGTGTGGGGTGTTGGTTGGCTTTTGAGTGGAACTAATGAAATAAGGAAAAAGGTGCATTGCTTTGGAAAAAAAAAGGCACATAAATTGAAACAAATATAGTTGCATTGTTGTGCAAATATTCATTGATAGTGGTAACTTTTGGTGTATGTGTGCTTAAAGAAGTGCGGAGTTGGAATATATTGTTGTAAGGGTGGAGTTATGGTTTGACAAAAGTGTGAGATTTTGAATGGTCAATTGTGTGTATTAAAGTGCTTAGGGAGGTGTAGTCAATATATCCAAATGTATCCTACCCGTCCCGCATCCTATATTACAACCAAATAAAGTCCTATTTGATCCTTGACTGAATAAGTTCAATTAGTAGAGTAGTACACTACGGGCAAGCTTATGGTACATATTTTATGGCACATGAATATTGTTCTGAGAGTGAGCGAATTCTTCCTTTCTTGAGTTCTTAATTGTTCTTAAACTTTATTGTGTGTGGAAGAAGGAAGGGTAATGTCATTGACCTCTGTGTTAGAGTAAGTGAGCAGGTTGTGAAAATGTGTGCTGCTATTGAGTCAAATCTTGAGGCAAGGATGTTACGGTATTGTGCATAATCTATTTTATTATTCTTGGTGTGATGAGTTAGGAGAGTTATTTAAAAAGGTTATGTATATATGAAGTGTAGTTTGATTGCTCGAGGACGAGCAATGATTTAAGTGTGGGGTGTTGATGGTAGGCTATAATCCCGTATTTTAGTCGCTTATTGCACTCTAATTTATTGCACTTTACTTATGTTGAGCTTTAATTAGTAGTGTTTTGCACTTATTGTGTGTTTTACACCGCGTAGGAGTGATTCCGAGTTATTTAAATGTCATGGAATGAATTCATGCTATTTTAGAGCTTTGAAGTTTGAGTAAAAGCCCAATGATTAAGTTGGGATCGTGTTCGGGGATCAACAGATGATAGTGTACTTTAAGAACTAAACGAAGAATCGAGCAGGCATACTGCGCATTGTCCAGTAAAATGCATATAACTTTTCCTTCAGAAATCCGTTTTGGCTCCACAATATATCGTTGGAAAGCTATTTAAAAGGGATACTACTTTCATGTTTTACATTTTCCTAAATTCATAAATGATACCACCCAGGTGCGCGAGCGTGCACTTGGCGCGCATGAGAGGCAGTGTGTTGTGCAAAATGAGCGAGCAGGTCTCCAGGTGCGCAGCCGCGCATGTCCTGTATGAGAAGAGTCATATTTCGCTAAGAAAAGGATTGTTTCATCCGAGATTTGTTTTGGGGGCGGCTTAAATACACAATAACGCCATTTTAGAGGGACTTTTTGACCTAATTTCGACCTAGGAAGGCCAAGGAGGAGTTGGAAGAACACAAGCACAAGCATTTCATCATTTTTTTCCTCACTCAAGATCCATGTTTGGATTGAATTTATGTTTTCCTACACTTTAGTTTCATTTGTGAAGAACTTCCCCGTGTATATGGAGTAGATCCTTTTAGGTTTTGATGGATTTGGTGTATTGATGGTTGTTTGTGGATTATAACTCTATTTTTATGTATTTGAATTATTTTTGGAAGATTTAATTATTGCAACTATGTTCACTTGTTCTTGTAATAGAGAGAAGCATAACTTATGATATATTTGCATTATATTGTTGGTTGAGTTCATAGATTCTTCTAAGTAATCGAAAGAGGCTAATTGAATCCTTGATTAAACCTAGTTAGCAGGATAATCGAAAGAGATTCTTCTAAAGACCAGTCCATTACGAATTCTTGCATATCATTACCGAACATAAATTGGTTCATATTGTGAGGTTGAGACTTAATCGAGAGAGGAGTTTCTACTAAATAATTATACTGATAATTAAGTGAATTCGAGAGACTCATTTGAACATTAGTAATGAATTATCTAGAGTTAGATCCAGAACAATTATCTTTCACCTATCTTATCAACCCATATTTTCTCCCATTGATAACTTCCTTGCTTACTTTTGTTGCGATTGTCATTAGTCAATAGATTTAGATTCTTAGTTAATTGTAATTAGAATTCATATAAATCTCCATTGTTGATCCTCTTGCATAACAATCTAACTACAAACTATGATAATACTGTTTAAATCCAATCATTGTGGATACGATAATTATACTATACTATTTTTGACTAGCGAGTACAATTTAAGTGTGTGTTTTGCATTCGTCATACATGCACGATTAAGGGAAATGACTTGGAAGATGATGAAATCTAGTCGGTGTTACTAAGGAAGTTTTGGGAGACTTTATCCAAGGGAGCGATAATATGGTACCATAACTTACCCCCATATTCCATTTACTCATTTGCTATGATTGCAGATGCTTTCGTGAAAGCCCATACCAGGGCCATCAAGGTCGAGACCAGAAAGTCAGACCTTTTCAAGGTTAAACAAAGAGACAGCGAAATGCTCAAGGAGTTCGTGTCGAGGTTCCAGATGAAACAGATGGATTTGTCTCCGGTTGCGGATGATTGGGCCGTTTAGGCATTCACTTAGAGGCTTAACCCTCTAAGTTCCTTGGCCTCTTTACAGCTAAAATAAAATTTGGTAGAGTACCCTGTGATGACTTGGGTCGACGTCCACAACAGGTACGAGTCAAAAATCAAGGTCGAGGATGACCAACTCGGAGCTCCTTCTGGGTCTGTGTACCCCATCAGGACCGATGATAGGTCTAAAAGAGTTGTTGATCATGAGCCAAGACCGGTCAGGGATCGGTACCAACCATACAATGGATACCAAAGGGGAAATGGATATGGGCGTCACCCCACGAGGAGCGAGAAGAGAAGCAATTGAGGACCCAGTAGTCGAGGTCTGATGAGTAAAAATGGTTTCGACAGGACGCCCAGGGGTAGGGAAGTACCGAGATTATCGAAGTATAATTGCAACGTTAATGTTGCCAGCATCATGTCAGTCATCGAGCATATCAAAGAGACTAAGTGGCCTTGACCATTGCAGTCCGACCCTACTCAAAGAGATCCTAGCTTGATGTGTAAGTATCACGGCACTCATGGTCACAGGGCAGAGGATTGACGCCAATTGAGAGAAGAAGTTTCCTGGTTATTCAATAACAGTCACTTCCGAGAATATTTGAGTGATCGAGCCAAAAAACACTTTAGGAACAATGACGCCAACGAACAAGTCGAACAAGAGGAGCCTCAGCACGTCATCAACATGATCATCGGAGGGGTCGATATCCCCCAAGGACCGATAATAAAGCGCACTAAAGTATCTATTATAAGGGAAAAATGCACTCGGGATTATGTCCCGGAGTGAACAGTTTCTTCATCAACAAGGATGCCAAAGGCGTTGTACAATCTTACAATGATGCGTTGGTAATATCCGTACTTGTCAATAAATCTAGAATTAAACGTGTGTTTATTAATCCAGGTAGCTCGGCCAACATCATCAAGTTGAGGGTCGTAGAGCAGTTGGGGTTGCAGAACCAAATAGTGCCGGCAGTCTGGGTGTTGAACAAATTTAACATGGCATGTGAAACCAATAAAGGGGAGATAACCCTGCCAGTGAACACCGCTGGGAGATCCAAGAGACAAAGTTCTGCATGACCGAAGGGGGCATGAGCTATAACGCTTTATTCGCAAGGTTATGGGTTCACAACATGAGGACGGTACCTTCAACCTTGCATCAGGCATTGAAATTCCCTACGCCGGGAGGAGTCAAGATGGTCTACGGAGAGCAACCGGCTGCAAAGGAGATGTTTCCAGTCGACGAGGTAGTCCTAATGCTCGCGGTTTTGACATCAAAGAACACGAAACTGACTGGGAAGATAGCAATCACTGATGTCGGTCTCGGCCAAACCGGAGGAAAGGGGAGTAGATGAGGAGGATGATTACAGAGTTCCAACATCGTTCATATACCTGGGTACGGGGTTAACCCCCGAGCTCAAGAAAAAACTTATTGACTTTCTTAAACCTAACATAAATTATTTTTCTTGGTCCCATCTTGACATGACAAGGATCCCGCCGGAGATAACCACTTATAAGATGAGTTTGGACATGAAGTTCCACCCGGTTAAGCAGAAGAGGAGGCCACAGTCCGAGGTCAAGCATGCGTTCATCAAGGACGAAGTATCCAAACTCCTTAAAATAGGGTCCATCCGGGAAGTCAAATACCCGGACTGATTAGCTAACATAGTGGTAATGCCTAAAAAGGGAATAAACTAAGAATGTGTGTAGATTACAAAGATCTAAATAAGGAATGCCCTAAGGATTCTTTCCCTCTGCATAACATCGATCAGATGATCGACGCGATGGCTGGGCATGAGATACTCACCTTTCTTAATGCATATTCCTGGTACAACCAAATTCGGATGGACCCGGGCAATCAGGAAAAGACTTTTTTCATCACTAAATTTGGCACCAACTGCTATAATGTGATGTCGTTGGGTTAAAGAACGTCGGTGCCACATATCAACGCCTAATAAATCGGATGTTCGAAGAACAGGTAGGAAAATCAATAGAAATATATATTAACGATATGTTAGTCAAACCCTGCGAATAGAGGACCATTTGAAACATTTTGCAGGAGTCCTTATATATATATTAAAGAAGTACAATATGAAGCTGAACATGGAGAAGTGCGCATTCGGGGTCGGATCGGGAAAATCCCTCGGGTTTATGGTATCCAATTGAGGGATCGAGATCAACCCCGATAAAATCAAAGTCATAGAAGACATCACCGCGGTGGACAACGTCAACGTCGTTCAAAGATTGACCGGACGAATAGCCACCCTGGGCCGGTTCATCTCGAGGTACTCGGAAAAAATCCATTGATTCTTCTCACTGTTAAAGAAGAAGAATATTTTTTCCTGGACCCCGGAATGCTAGCAAGCTTTGGAAGAACTCAAATGGTACCTATCGATTCTGCCCATATTGCACACTTCAAAGGCAGACAAACAGTTGTACCTCTACTTAGCGATTTCCGAGGTAGCAGTAAGTAGAGTCTTAGTTTGGGAAGAATAAGGTACGTAATTTCCTATTTACTATATCAATACGACTCTAGGCGAGGCCGAATCAAGGTATCCTACCTGAAAAAATTGGCGCTCGCTTTGCTAAGCGCTTCCAAGAAGTTAAAACCGTACTTTCGATGCCACCTCATATGTGTCGTTATCTCTTACCCGCTAAGGAACATCATGCACAAGCTTGAGTTTTCGGGCCGGTTGGCCAAATAGGCCGTGGAAATTAGCGGGTACGATATCTAGTATCGACCCCGAACCGCCATAAAATCTTAGATTTTGGCAGACTTCGTGGTTGACTTCATGCCGGCTTTAATATCCGAAGTCGAAAAGGAATTACTGTTAACTTCGGGGGACTACTTCGGGAATCTAGACCCTTCTCACGGACGATGCCTCGAACGCGAAAGGGTCCGAGTTCGGCATCGTATTGAAACCACCTACAGGAAACGTAATTAGGCAATCTATTAAAACTGTAAACGAATTCCCCGGAACTACATATGATTCTATGCTAAGGCATCAAAAATAATACACAAATAAAATGCGAGAAAGGGATTTTTTTATATATTCCAAAATATATCTACAAAGGCCCGATAGAACGGCCTCGGAATAAACAAAAAAAGTATACATAAGAAAAAAAATGAAAAACTTGAAAAATACTAAGGCACCTACACCTTGCTTCACCGGGACCCGACTCGCCGCCAGAACCGTCGGAGCCCTCGGAACCTCCAGAACCTTCGGGACACTCGGGCTCGTAGAGTTACTTTTCCTCGAGCCTCTTAGCTTCTTCAATCTCGGCCGATAGGTCAAAACCTCGAGCGTGAATCTCTTCGAGGGTCTCTCTCCGGGATAAACGCTTTATATATTCAGTCTTCGTCCATAAGTGGGTCTCGACTGCCTCCAAATAGGCCTTGTACTGGGACATTATTTCCTCGGCATCAGCAAAAGTCATATCCAATTTGGACCTCAGTGCCGCATATTCTCTTCCGAGAGAATCCCGTTCCGTGATGGTCGAGCTCAACTGTGCTCGGAGATCATCATTCAGGTGAGACCACTTATCAGCTTTGTCCTTTACCCCTCGAAGTTGGTTCTTGACCGATGCCAGCTTCGCCTTTTCCACTTCCTTCTACGAAGCCAGCAGGTCCATCCTGCCCTTCCACACTTCGATCGCGGGCTTGACCTCATCCATCTCAGCCAGCAGCTGGTTGATCAGGTCTATCTTCTATTGAACCTGCAAAGTTGTGTTATTAGTCTCCATGACTAGCTGCTCGTTTTTAGTTTCAAAGACCTTTACCTTCTCAATCAGGTCGGCGTGATCCCGTTTCAGGGTTGAGGACTCATTCTGAGCTTTCTCCAGCTCGGCTTGGAGAATCAAGAGGTCTTTAAGATCCTTATTCTGTTGCTCACTAAGAGACTTGTACATGTCCTTTTGTCGAACCTATTCTTTGAGCTCGAACTCAAGTTGGCTAATATCCAAGCGATATCGGAGGAATCTTTCACGGTGAAGCACTGAAGCCTATAAAACAATGAAGTTAGATGGAAACATCAAAAACCAAAGAGGGATTCATAAAAGGGTATTAAAGTGTTAACGCCTTACCCGGTTCAACGCCTGCTGCGCCTCGTTGAAGAGATTTGGCGTGCCCACCTCATTCATCTTTGCTTGGTCCTCCTCGGTCACCAGGAATTTATTCCTTGGTCCTCCCCTACCATCCTCGGTCTCGATCCTCGTCAATGATCGAGAAATAGGCCTTACTTGCTCGACGGACGAGCTTGATCAGCCCCCATCAGAAAATTCGGGATTTATATAGGCGGAGCAAATGGTCGAGGGTGAACTGTGGGTTATCAGTATTGTTCACAAAATGACACGGGAGGATCACGACCCTCCAAAATAATGGGTGGATTTTCCCGAGACACACCTCGTACCTCTTATAAAAAGCCATAATTACGGGATCTGTCGGGGCCAGCATGAAGGGGTAAGTATAAACACTTAAATACTCATCCACGTGGGCAGTAATATCGCCATTAGGACTAGGGACGGACACGTCTTTACCTTCGCATTTATAGTCCTCTCGGACTATGGGAAGTGTATTTTCGGTGACAGAGCATATGTATCTCCAAGCTCTCTTACCTCGGTCTTGTTGACTAGAGGCCTTCTCGACCTTGAAGTCATCCCCGATAGAGCAGCCCCCGGGTATGAAGCTCTTCATGGGAGGCTCGTGAGCCACCTCGACATCCGTGGCTGGATGGGAAGACGAGGGAGTCGCTTATTGTGGTACGGACTGGAAAGTTTTAGCAATCATGATCTAGGAAAAATATGAAGACTTGAAGGAGAATATGAAGATTCGAAAGAAAAATATGGAGATTTGAAGAAAGAATATGAAGGATTGAAGGTGGGATGAAGATATGAAGATCTGGGTTGGAAATCCAAGAAAACATATGAAGGTTTGAAGGTCAGAGATGAAGATACGAAGGTTCAAGAAGAAGGGTATGAAAATTTGAAAAGGTTAAAAACCGATAGAAAATTCGAAGGCAAAAGCAAGGATCGGAAAGTGAAAGAAATGTAAAAGGTCAAAGCTTTTATAGGAAAAAAGTAGCTAGTGCGCCACGTTTCATATTCGAACGCAGCCAGCCGGTGACTGACATGTGAGCAAAGTCAGAACAATGCGATTAACGGGACATTTAGGCTTATCCATCACCTCGGTTGTAATGTACGAAGGAAGGAACTGGGGTTCATCTATCATTTCTCATCGTTTCAGCAAACCTACTCTCCAGAAAACGAGGGGACTATATGTATACGGGTAAAACTGGGATAACGCAAACCCCGATTTCCCGGTGAATAAAACGGAGTGAGGGCATGAACATACGAGATTGAAATTGAAGCTGAGAACTCTTTGTATCGAGGCCCATGAAAGGTGAACGAAGTGCTCGCCATCGGGCTTGATATGACGTACCCCGGACTCGGGATGAGTACTAAGACCTCGGAAAGCACAATAAATGGTTATACACGACGGATAGAGGGTCGTGATATTCGCAATCAACCGGATATCACGACGTGGATCTCACTCGATGTCGGTTACGGATTAGTAATTAATGAGAAGGGAATATTTTTACCTTTTTTTAGATTTGTACTATAGAAAAAACTCTCCTACTATTTAAGGGGAAACTTTTCTTTGAAAAGACATATTGTAACACGCAAATCAAGATAAATACAAATTCCCTTTCTACTTTCTAGCTATTGAAAAAGTTCTTACTTAACTGTTTGTTCTTCACTCCCAATTGGGATCGAACCAAGGGTCCGATCGAGAGCAAAATAATTGTCGAGTCTGAACTCGGATTGGCTGTAACATTACGACTGGTTTGATAATTCATTTTTTCTTTAACCCGCTTGTCTGGTATTCCTGATTATTTGTGTTGAATAAATCCACATATCCTTAAAACCGTGTATAAATTTAATTATTATCCGATTTTAGGGTAAACAATTATATTTGTTTTTAAAAATTTCTTAAAGTTTTTTTACAATTTGGTAGTTTGGATCAGTATGGTGAAAAAAGATTGGATGATCACCATGACATAAAATAAAATAGGAACTCAATTGCAGACTTTCTAGCATTCCATACTCATGTTGTGTACTTTTTTAATCGCTTGATTTGGAATTATATATTATATCAGCTTGCATCCTTCTCATTTTTAGCTCATATATGTGTCCGCGTGCCCAAACATTTGGTCTAGCAGCGCATCCTATAATGTGTAGATTAAGTGTTGATAAGAATAAGAGTGAACTCATTATAAATGACGAGACTTGTACTCCTACTTAAAAATTCAAACATGTGTAATTGTTCTGGATTATTTCGTTTGATTTAATCTTTTATTTTTGTGACATCACTCTTGTTAATAATAACTGATGATCTTTTACAAAACAATTGGCATTCAATTGTTATACGAAATATTACTTCTTTGAGGGAGCAGCTGGAGATTAGTATTAGCCAGGGAACTGATTAATCTGAAAGGAAAAAATCGAGAAAATAAGTCAAAATCAACTTAGGTTGTATCCAAAGTTGCGCATTGCTTAAAATTTAGTTACTGTACTGAATCACCAAGTTAGCATCATCAGTTTTCTTACTGATGAGCTACAATCGCTTTATTTAACGGAAGTTTTGACTTCTGAGCAATACAGAACCTTTGTAATATTCCAAGCAAAAGAGTACTACTATAAATTAAGGTAGGCATATAACTTACTTATTGGAACCTCATCTATAAATCTTCTTACGCCATGTGATTTCTGTACTGTGTCTCACCTATCAAAAGTTTTGACATATTCAACCCCAAACCTTTAAAGATACCATTGCACTCAAGTCCAAGTCACAACTTAAAAGGCCAGTCCCTTATGATATTGCAATTATAAAAAGCTCTAATCGGTCAATTTGAATTAATTAATTCAGATTTATAACAATCAAAATCAAGCTAGGAATCGTTCCACCAAGCTGCAGCTGACAGATAAACATCGCATTACCTGTAGCAATATATATGATTAGACAAGCAATGCTAGAAAAGGCTCCCATCGGCTTCTTTGAGAACATGAGATAAGCAAGCTGACAGCTTTGATAAATACATGTTGGAACCAAAAAGCTAGCAAGCAATAGATACTTATAAGAATAAGAAGTTGTAACATGATTTCTAAAAAAAAGAAAAGGGTGGCTCGATCATAGATAAGCAAGTACTGAGTAATAAGTAATTTTTGGGAGATCAAGCTTTCTGTAAACACGAATCCTTCCTGGAGGTTATAAAATTGAGGCGATAATTTAAATGGTCCTTTGGATGTCCTAAATTCAATCCAAAAACTTGCATAATGTGTGCAATGAAATAGCACTTCACCATCCGCAAACCTATGTTTCGGTGTGGCAGAATAAAACCTGGTATCTCATATAGTAAACGATTTAGTCCAAGATTCCTCAATACCATAGTTTTTCATCACCCATAACTTAAAAGTGCCCTGGCATTGATGAATAGAAGTACAATAAACACAAAGCATTCCTTCCAATACTGAAACCTCAAAATTGATGTGTGACGACCTCAAACGCATTTGCTCAAGCAACGGTATCTCTCTGTACACCTCATTTGAAATACTAAATGAAACAATAGAATAATTTTGTGAAAAACTGAGCCGATGAAATGCTCCATGTACAAATGCCAAAGAGCTCGTACCAGACAACTTATCGCAATTACCATAAGGATGTTTATCAATTTTTCTCCAAGAACCACTTTTCAGCATGAGAATTTCACTAGGTATTTTGCGACGATCATCTATGTTCACATCAATCTTAAGGATCCCCGGAAAAAAATTAGAGATGTCTCTTACGTTATTCATATCCCAATCCATAAGCACAAATTCCATTCAACGGTAATTCTTGATCCGAAAGTACTATTGATTCTCTTGTGGAGGGATTCTGGGGTGTTTAGCATAATAATAAAGAACCCATATAAGAGACAATCCATCACAATAAGTTAAGATTCTGCAGTGCCATGGTTTATAGTATGAAGGGAAATCAAGTTTTTTTACATCCTCAACATGTTGAACTGATGATAAAGAAGAACAATAAAAAAAAACCATATTATTTGGTTACTCTTAGTATGATTGAGATGCTTCATCATAAAGTAAGATTTTGAAACAAATTTAAATCGAAGAAGAGATCGCACAGGTAACCTGCTGAGAATGTTCACAATTATTTCCTCTTGGAAGTAAATTTCGATAGCCTAGATAGGACAAGGCAAGTGCTTTAGTAGTTAATAGGTAGAAGATGATAAATAACAAAAATTGAAGAAGAAACCTATAGAAATTAGAGAACAAAATAGGTTTTCAAGTACAAC
>AWOL01S0031945.1:0-10281 GCA_000715115.1 Nicotiana otophora
TTACAAATAGATATATTTGATGATAAATTATATATACTAATTAGGATCTTCACAAGTCTATCCGATAAATTAAAGAACCCGACCCCGTGGTCCTAGCGCTTCGTGTTCTTATATATATATGGCTATACCTCTATATATATATACACACACACACACACACACACACACACACACTTTATTGTAATACTTTAACTATATATATAGCTTGCTATAGTATATGTTTTTTTTTTGTGTGTGTGTGTGTATATGTATATATATATATATATATATAGCACGCTTCGTTGAACTACTTTAACTACATATATAGCATGTTATATATAGTATATGTTAATGTATTCATTATTTGTATTACAAAAGTATTAACGAATTACATTTATATTATTTAGATAGTAAATATAAAAGTAATTCGAAAGTTTGACCAATGTTGACGTAATAACCGACCAACTTTGGTCGGTTATTTTGCAGAAAATAACAATTACCAACCAAAGTTGGTCGGTAAATGCTTCCCATACATTAACCGACCAACGTTGGTCGGTAATTTTAAATATAAATTCTTAAATATTATAAAATATTTTAAATAATAAAATAATTATTAAAATTTAAAAAATTGGGTCCAGATTACCGATCAACGTTGGTCGGTAATCCACAATTTTCTTGTCTGACCATCTGGGTCCATTCGTTGACCAATTTACCGCCCAACGTTGGTCGGTATTTAGTTTTAAAAAAATGTAAATTATTTTTTTTCCAGTTTCCGTCCAAGCTGGACGGTTTTTGGTCGTTATTTTTGACTGACCTATGTTGGTCGGAAATATTTGATCGGTTTTTAGCAGATTTTTAGTAGTGTATGTGGCTTGCACATCTTAGTCAAACAATGTTGGACAACAACTGATAACTAATACCGTGAATAGAGGACTAGATTTGTTATTAGAATTTTTATTAATACTAAGAACTTAAATATATTGTAATTTTGTTTATGCAAATAAAGTGGGTTACTTCTGTAACTAGTTGTGTTTAGTATATTAATAGGATAGTAGATGGAAACATCTATTTGGCTTTGTAACAGTACATATATTTAGGCTTACATCAGCATGCACAGAGAAGTCCACAAGTGGAGAGACAACTACATGTATTAAGATCAATATTTTGCTTAGACACTTTGCACCAACTATTAGACTTTTTCCTCTGTACATTGACATTTTAAAGTATGATCAATTTCTCAACACACTTTCATTTTCGAGTGACAAGGCAACTACAATTTACTTAGAGGTAGTATTTCAATACAAATTACATCTTTAAGGAAATAATACACAACTAGTTCAAGGACTTCTTCGTGTATAATCACATCTTACTTTCAACTGAAGCAGGAATTAACACAGTTATGAGCAAACTCTAGTAGCAACGATTAACCTGCATTACTATTACGCTCTGCAGTATTACGACGATGTTACACCCCGTAGTATTGTACGTTGAATTTGTCGTAAGATAATTGACATCAGTTCAAGGAAAAATTTATTTTGAGGTTATAAGTATTATGTTATTTTAAACAAGTGATAAGTAAATTCATGAAGGTGAGAGGGTAAGTGAATCGAAGAAAAAATGAGTTTCGTCGAAGTTTGACATTTGGAGATAAAATACGGTCCAAGCTATAATACCCCGTATTTATGGACTAGTGTCATACAAGGTATATAAAGTGTGTTAAAAGTGATTAGTATTTTAAGTAAACTAGGATATTACTTAATTATATAGGAAATGAGTTAATTATTGATTTAATGAGAGATTAACCATGTGATTAGGAAATTATGGATAATTATTAGGTGGGGACATCACCCCCAAGTGGCAGCAAGACAATTTAGGTGACAATGACTCTTTAGTTTATGTATTAGGTGGCATATTTAGGAGAATTTTGGGCTAAGTCATCACCTAAAGTGGGGACCACTCACTATGATTAAAAAACCACCTCCCTACATCATTAAAAGGAAATAAAAATGCTTGCTAAGTAACAGATGGAATTCTCAAAAGGATTCTTATGAAACCTTACAAGGTGCAACGTGAATTGCAAATTCTAAGGGAGCACGGTACAACCTTTCTCAAGAATATCAATATCATACGGATTTTTCCCTACCTCGATCTCGCTGTTACGTGTTTTGTCGTGATTGATGTGTGTTAGAGGGGTTATCAAGAGAATCGGCTCAGGTATGTTAAGGCTATCCCTTTTTTCTTTTTGGCAT
Organism: Nicotiana otophora; assembly: GCA_000715115.1. Taxonomy (NCBI): domain Eukaryota; kingdom Viridiplantae; phylum Streptophyta; class Magnoliopsida; order Solanales; family Solanaceae; genus Nicotiana; species Nicotiana otophora. The sequence continues at coordinate 2,229 of AWOL01S0031945.1, forward strand.
GATCCATACGATACAAACGAAACGAGCAAATGTATAACTATCATAAATGACTCTATTCATAGAAGTATTAGAGGTGCATATGTTCTTGATTCACCATGTGAATTATTATTATTATATCGCATGTTCATGCGTCTCAGAAAAATACGTAGTTGATATTAATCGAAGGCATATTGATCTTATGACATTTCGAGAAATCTTATTAACGTACTTATTATGCATTTCATTCATTTATACATGTATATTGACACATGACCAGATGACGTTATATATGCGTATCTTATATATGTATGGGATATGGAAAAAGGATACGACATTATATACGCACAACCACCTGATCAACTGGTATATGTTGATGATTTTGCCCACAGTGGCCGAGATGATATGATGGGATGCCCTGAGAGGCTTGATGATGTTATGTATGCATATACCTATGCATGATATGACATTTATACGCATATGCACGACATTATAAATATTAAACGATTCATAGAGTTATTTAGACTTACATGTTGAGTCTTTTACTTCATGTGTTCTCTCATGTCTTTTATTTACTGATTTTCATTCCTTACATCCTCGGTACATTATTTGTACTGACGTCCCTTTTGTCCGGGGACGCTGCGTTTCATGCCCGCTGGTCCCGATAGACAGGTTGAGAGTCCTCCAAGTAGGCTATCAGCTCAGCGAAAGGTGTTGGTGCGCTCCATTTGCTCTGGAATTGCTTATTTGATCGGTATGATTTGGGCATGTATTGATTGGTATGGCGAGACCCTGTCCCGAACTTTATGGTATTTATCTTTTCTTAGAGGCTCGTAAACATATGTCATGTATATGAAAGATTGTATGGCCTTGTCGGCCTATGTTTAGTGTATGAGTGATCATTTTGGTCGTATAGACCCGTACGTCATATGTATAAGTCGGTATATCATGTTGGGTCATCTTATGTAGAGTATTCCCTTATGCTTATTTCAAGTCATCTCATGACAGCCTTTCTGGTTCATTTACCTATGATAGTATAATACGAAAAATACGTTATGTTGGTACTCGGTTGAGTAAGGCACCGGGTGCCCGTCGCGGCCCATTGGTTTGGGTCGTGACAAAAGTAGTATCAGAGCAGTTTCGTCCTAAGGAGTCTACAAGCCGTGTCTAGTATAGTCTTGTTTATGGGTGTGTTGTGCACCACACTTATAAGAAGGAGGCTACAGGGCATTTAGGACTGTCACTCTTTCTTCTTACTCTAGATCGTGTGGTAGAGCTCACTTGTAAGAATTCAAACTCCTAAATTCTATTTTATTCGTAATAAGACGATACCTACATCCAGAAAGACGGTTGGTAAGAGATATAACTGTGGAAGAGTTGAGTCAGAGGAACTCGATTTTGCATCATGCTTATGATGAGTAAATGTGAGGTCTTCAGCAGATCATGTGTGTACTAAAATATGTAAGCTTATTAAGGAGCCCTAAGGTATGAATATCAATCCACCCATATGTTAAAAAGAATAAGATGATCTGAAGATGGATATAGCTTCAACAAGTAAAAGAAGCAAGGTAAAGAAGGGTATGAGACGCCCAGTTAATGAAGATTATCAGTATTTATAATTCCGGCAGAGAAATATAAGCATTTTGAGTTATCTTCAACAATAACAAATGTATGTACAATCGGCCACACCCATCTCAGTTATGCCTTATGGCAGCTAACAAATATAGTTTAAGAGAAGGACGGGATATCAAGATCCGGCTGGGGTTAAAGTAACCCAAAATGGTGGATGGATTGTCTGCGTTAGTTGACATATCCGAAGGATATTGCAAGTGTGCTAATAGATCTCCTTGTGAGACATCCAGATGGTGACTTTAGAATAGTATAGCTAGATATGAATACTAGAATGTTTTAAAAAAAAATCAAAGATAGGCACTGGAAGCCTGGAAGGGATAAATATTACTTTAGTATGGCTCCCGTCCCTAGTAGAGAGAGAATGTTAGGCAACCCGAAGAGCCAGTGGATGGAGCAAGGGGAGCTAAAAGCAAAAGAACGTCTTATTGAAGTTTTCGGAATAAAGTGATAGACAAAAATGTTAGCAGGGAAATAAGAAGAGAGTTAATGAAGCATTATGAGTAGGATGTGATACATGGATAACAATGGTAGGTCAAAAAAATGACAGTATTACAGAGTCTATAGTCAATTGAAGGAAAGGACGAGAGGTGACAGTCTTTGAGAAAATAAAAGAGTATAGGCCATAGAGTCATATCCTCATTTCAAGAAATAAGTTCGTGACTCCAACACGACTACTGGAAGGAAAACTTAGACCCTAGAGTAATATAAATCAGTATGGGCTGGTGAATAAGATAAACTAAACATGAATTAGGGACTGGGTGATTTGATAATAGTCGGCATCATGAGAATTTCAGAGATTGCGTTCTGGCGATAATAGAATGGACGACATAAGAATAACCTTTAAAGGTCATTCAGGAAGACGCTTCCCTAAAGCAAGCAATGTGAGCAAAGTTAAGATTAAGGGACTATGTGTACCAGTTATACTAGGTGTCACCCTCGTGAGTAAGGAATTTTGTTATCCTTGGTACAGAAGGATTTAGCAAGGCAAATAAGGGTCATCGATGATGTGAAAAATGCCAAGATGAAGATGTAAAACATCTATACATAGATCATCATAGTACTAAATCTTAGTACTCCCCTAAATGGGGGAATATGGAGTGATGTGGCATTAAGTCAGAGTTAAGTGGTTCTAGTAACTTTGGAATGATAAAGGAAGAATGTGATAAAAATGAGAAAAGGCTGACATGTCATTTATTCAAATCCTACAGATATTCTACGATTTCAGAATATTATGCAAACACGACGTCAAGGAAAGGAAGTAAGGGTTCCTGCCCGAGATGTTAGTAATAAATAAGGAGCCAGTGCGAGAGGTAAGTTAGGACAAAGGACATATCCCAAGAGAGATTACGCGAAATATAGATATGAGTATGGATCAACGAGCAGCTAGTAGCTAATTCAGCAAGAGCCTAGTTATGGCGAGGCAAGAGGATACAGACAAATCAGTAGACCGTGCAAGATAAACATAGTGAACCCCAACATAGTGAATCTAGTCTTGCAGATAATGATATCGTGACCCTTGAGAAATATTCATATAGGAGTTGGGGTAGTTAAAGGTATCGTATGAATGTTACGGAAATAAAAGAGAGTCTCACTGGGAAGACAACCAAAATTTCAGTTCAGAAGCAACCCTACAAGCACATGAGCATGGAATTTCCGTATGGTAAATGATTTAATAAGCTCGCAACTTTACAAGAGTCATAGGGTGTTCCCCAAGTACTACAACAAAAGATTAGCTAAGGAAATAAGGAAAAGAGCTTCAACCCAAGCATAGTAACTTGATGAAGAAATGGTCTTGTAATAGAAGTCTCACTACAACATTGCATGCACTCCATAAGAAAGTGGCACCTATCGTGGCTAATAAGCGGGAAGTGAAACCAAAAGTAATATTCGAGATCATATGAGTTGCACAAAAATTCTGGCATGCGTGGGAACTAAGACAAAAGCCAGTTAGAAGAGTACCAGCCTTATAAGAAGTCAGTATAGAGCTCCCATCAGATGGTGTATGCACCAGAGGTGCAAGTATTATAAGAGAGTTTCAAGTTGTGGATGTGAATTATACCTATGTGGAAGGGGAGTTATGAAAGAGGTAGAAGATACGATATGAGATTTTAAGGTTAGTAAGGTAAAGGTGGACAATGTATGAGATACTCAGTTGCAGAAGATTGTGAATAATCCATACTTCAGATAGAGGGCTAGAAGCGCTGGGATTCAGTATCCAGGTATGATAACGGTGTCACTAGTGGCATATCTTCCAGCCTATGGTTTTCAGATACCGAGAGGTCTAATTAAGAGAGTAAAGAAGAGTTAGAGACGATGTGACGTCTCTCTTGATATTCCAGAATAACATAAGAAAATATATGGTGTAAGCAAGTTGAAGGAAGGTTGTGAATAGTATAAATAGATATGTGTAGGTCGCAAGCGAAAGTATGGTAGAGCGACAAGGTTTTAGGAAGACAGGAGTAAGGATAAGAAAAGGCTACTGAGAAGGTGACGAGAATGGATAAGTTTTCGGGATTAAGCCCATGAAAACAAGAGAGATGATGGTTTCTCTAAGTTATAGAAAGCTCAGTATAACCTGAATGAACTCAAAGGAGTCTAAGACTAGTAGCATTTAGAAAAGATGGAATATTGCCTTGGTAGTAGAATAAGGGTGTAGTTGTGATAGACAAGAGGATGTCGTTTAGACATCTGATTGAGTAATGATCTAAAGAAAAGTGATTTCATGAATTGCACGGGATTAGAATATCCCCATAAGATGAATCACATTGGGCTGCTAAGAAATACAACTATTGAAGTATAGTATCATTCCTAGGTGGATCAGGAAAATCACTTCAAATATTCCTCGATGCGACGTGAGCCCTACTGACAATGTATTACGTAAAAGGTTTCAAGTTATCAGTGGTAGATTATGGATCAACATTAAGATAAATTAACAATACATGGATAAAGTTCCAACGTATGAGAGGAGATAAAGATGCCATTCTTTAGATGAACAGTAATAAGGAAGCACTGAAGGACTTAGATTTATACATATATGATAAGCAACAAGAGAGTAACTTGGAGTTGGGTAGTAGACCTCAGTAATAATAAATCGAAGTAAGAGTTATGGTAAGTATGACCTACGTAGATGCAGTAAAGTCATACGAATAGATAACTGGGTCTATGAAATAAGATATAGCAATATTCGTAAGTTCGACAAAATACCGAGTGAAGAACTTCAGTATACCTATAGATGCCAGAGGGACATCTTGTCAAGTTCTGTATATGTTCCCAAAGTGAGGCCTGGAGATTAGCTAAAAGCTGGAGGGAAGAGTCGCATAGGCACACATACAAGGAAAAAGTCGTACAGGCTGCATGACAGAAGGTAGCAAGAGTTACGAGATTGGAAGAATTCCAACCACAGGCCGTGGTGTGAGAAAGAGGCCTAAAGGTGGGAATGCCCTGGACTTTGGATTTATTCACAGAAGAGTTGCCTAAATGGAAAGGACAGTATTAAAACCATTCTTAAAAGTTATCCGGTTATGAGACCGATAAGTGCATCAGTCAACATTCGAGGACGAATGTTCCAAAGGGAAGAATGATGTTACGCTCTGCAGTATTACGACGATGTTACACCCAGTAGTATTGTATGTTGAATTTGTCGTGAGATAATTGACATCAGTTCAAGGACAAGATTATTTTGAGGTTATAAGTATTATGCTATTTCAAACAAGTGATAAGTAAATTCGTGAAGGTGAGAGGGTAAGCGAATCGAAGAAAATGAGTTTCGTCGAAGTTTGACATTTGGAGATAAAATACGGTTCAAGCTATAATACCCCGTATTTATGGACTAGTACCATACAAGGTACCACATGACCGTGATAGTAAGGTATATAAAGTGTGTTAAAAGTGATTAGTATTTTAAGTAAACTAGGATATTACTTAATTATATGGGAAATGGGTTAATTATTGGTTTAATGAGAGATTAACCATGTAATTAGGAAATTATGGATAATTATTAGGTGGGGACATCACCCCCAACATGGCAGCAAGACAATTTAGGTGACAATGACTCTTTGGTTTATGTATTAGGTGGCATATTTAGGAGAATTTTGGGCTAAGTCATCACCTAAAGTGGGCCCCACTCACTATGATTAAAAAACCACCTCCCTACATCATTAAAGGGGAAATAAAAATGCTTGATAAGTAACGGATGGAATTCTCAAAAGGAATTCTTATGACCCCCTACAAGGTGCAACGTGAATTGCAAATTCTAAAGGAGCACGGTACAACCTTTCTCAGGAATATCAATATCATACGGATTTTTTCCTACCTCGATCTCGTCGTTACGTATTTTTTCGTGATTGGCATGTTAGAGGGGTTGTCAAGAGAATCGGCTTAGGTATGTTAAGGCTATCCCTTCTTTCCTTTTGGTATGATCCATACGATACAAACGAAACGAGCAAATGTACAACTATCATAAATGACTCTATTCATAAAAGTATTAGAGGTGCCTATGTTCTTGATTCCCCATGTGAATTATTATTATATCTTCTGTTCATGGGTCTCAGAAAAATACGTAGTTGATATTAATCAAAGGCATATTGATCTTGTGACATTCCGAGAAATCTTATTAACGTACTTATTATGCATTTCGTTCATTTATACATGTATATTGACACATGACCAGAAGGTGTTATATACGCGTATATTATATATGTATGATATATTGGAAAAGGTTACGGCGTTATATACGCACCACCACCTGATCAGCTGGTATATGTTGATAATTTTGCTCACAGTGGCCGTGATGAAATGATGGGATGCTCTTAGAGGGCTTGATAATGTTATGCACGCATATACCTATGCATGATATAATATTTATACGCATATGCACGACATTATAAATATTAAACGATTCACAGAGCTATACAGACTTACATGTTGAGTCTTTTACTCCATGTTTCTCTCATGTTTTTTATTTACTGATTTTCATTCCTTACATACTCGGTACATTATTTATACTGACGTCCCTTTTGCATGGGGATGCTGCGTTTCATGCCTGCAGGTCCCGATAAACAGGTTGAGAGTCCTCCAAGTAGGCTATCAGCTCAGCGGAAGGTGTTGGTGCGCTCCATTTGCTCCGGAGTTGCTTATTTGGTCAGTATGATTTGGACCTGTATTGATTGGTATGGCGGGACCATGTCCCGACCTTTATGGTATTTATCTACTTTTAGAGGCATGTAGAAATATGTCATGTATATGAAAGATTGTATGGCCTTGTCGGCCTATGTTCAGTATATGAGTGATCATTCTGGTCTTATAGGCCCGTGCGTCATATGTATAAGTCGGTATATCATATTGGGTCATCTTATGTCGAGTATTTCTCATTCTTATTTCAATTCATCTCATGACAGCCTTTCTGGTTTATTTACCTATGATAGTATAATACGAAAAATACGTTACATTGGTACTCAGTTGAGTAAGGCACCGGGTGCCTGTCGCGGCCCATTGGTTTGTGTTGTGACAATTATCTTTTTTACACAAGGTCAAAGTCTTCAAGTGCACCATAAGCTAATCCATGAATTGCATACGTCCTGAATGATTATATTTTTAGAAGAGATATCATCTAATTCAAAATGCATCTACTATTTGATAAGAACAGAGAAATATTAGCTAGCAACCTATGGGTTTAAAGTTACTAATATTCATTTTGCTCAATCAAATTGTTATACTCACCTATGAGAATTTCATATTTATCTATTCTTCAATATGAAATTTGTCAAGTAGAATATGTTGGTTAATCTGTTTGTGATTGGCGATTTTTTGGATCAACAACATCTCTTACCATAGCAAAATTTACATGTTAATGTGGATGGTGCTGGGAGTTCAACATTTTCATATCTCTAGAGTTGGAGCACCACCTATCTAACCTTCACACGGAAAAAAAATTCCTAAGCATTTGTTAAAATAAAGAGGCTATGACATTAACTAGAAAGACTTATTGCTTTGCATAGTTTAAAAAAATTTAGCTATAGCTTGTGGCATAACAAAGGTAACAGATAACAATAAAATTTATGTTTAAAAAAAAAAACTATTTTGCCCCAAAATCATATTGAGGAACACATAATTAGAAGCCAAAGCACTATTTCACCTAATACAACTTAGGTGTTACTGTCCTATGTGGAAGCAATTCAAGTTCCAAAAATACTTGATCTGGTTGTACTTCAACGCTAAATCAGAACATGAAGCAATGATTCTTGTATTACTTGCAGAAAATTAGTTCATAAAATAACTAGTTTAGTGGCTACGGATTTATAATCCTTGTATCTATTATTTGAGGATACAGATTACGTTTGTAAAGATCAACAATGAAGAAAAGCTGATCTTGTTGCCCTCTAGTCATAAGGCTGGCAAGTGGGCCGGGCCCGGTCCTAAGTGGGCTTCGCGGTCCGGTCCTAAGTGG
>AWOL01S0031948.1:22509-36880 GCA_000715115.1 Nicotiana otophora
TCCAGATCCTCTGAATCATTATCCTTATGTTGCGTTGTCTCGTTACATGTCACAGTCGTAAGTTCATCGGGATAGGTAATAATAATGTTGTAGAGAAAAAACATAAAGAATAATAATAAATACTAAAAGCAGCAATGCATTGAGATAAATCTTGAAAACGTCAAACAGGTGCAGCTAAATGACCCGAGCAATTATTTCAAAACAAAATGCTGAAAACATCTTAAATGTTCATAAAAATTGCTTTTAAAATAAATGATGCTAATTTCCAGGCTACCCAGGAACTCGATGGGCCCTTGATGGTGTAACCGTCCAGTTCTTGAGAACAACTCCTTTCTCCACGATCTGAATAATGAGGCCTTCCTCCTCCTCCTCCTCGACTATCACACTGCAATCTATATCTCCATCATCCAGAAACAGATTCCTTATACCGGCTAGAATTTCATCTTCTTCGGACTCCCACATCATGTCAGCTTGGTGAAATGACTGGCTCAAATGTGGAACTGGTTGCTCTAGAGGGTAATAAGGACCACGCCATAGTGGCGACCAATTCTGATACTCGTTCCAGGTGTATTCATACCCAAGCCCAAAGGTTGTGCCGTGATGCTTTATCTGTATTGGTTTGGTGATCCCCTCGAGATTCTTGCCGAGACCTTTTCCAGGCTCATACCCAATCCATGCCAATATGCCTTATATCTTACTGCTCCACCATTTGTCCTTTTCAATTGCGCTGACACGCTCAATGTGATGGTATGTTTCTCCACCCAACTTCCTTCTATTCTCGATGACCGGAACAGTTTGACTGGTGTAAATAGGATTACTTCTGTCCCCATAGATGATCACGTCCTGATGGTTCCAATCAAACTTCATGACCTGATGTAGAGTAGAAGCTATGGCCTCAGCGTCATGTATCCAAGGTCGTCCCAACAATAGGTTGTAGGTAGCAGATATGTCCAACACTTGAAACTCAACATCAAACCAGGTTGGGCCCATCTGTAGGCTGAGGTTGGTCTCCGCAATGTGGCCCTTTGAGACCCATCAAATGCTTTCACATTCATACTTCCTGCTCATATCTCGTGTAGGCCTTTACCCAATCTTTTCAAAGTGGTTAGTGGACATATGTTAAGACTTGAACCCCCATTTATCAGGACTCTGGCAATAAACTTATCCTCAAATTGCACTGTGATATGAAGTGCCCTGTTGTGACTTAGTCCTTCTGGTGGTAGCTCGTCTTCATGAAAAGTGATCTTATGACTTTCCAACACTTGTCCTACCATATTGGCCATCTCTCCACTGGTAATGTTGTTGGGTACACAAGCCTCATTCGACACTTTCATCAATGCATTCATGTGTGCCTCAGAATGCTACAGTAGTGATAGAATGGATATCTGAGCAGGGGTTTTGTTCAAATGATCAACCACAGAATACTCCCTTTCTCGCACCTTTCTCCAAAGCTCATCCGGGCCGGTTTCAATGATGGGCTGCTTGGAAATGGCTTCTTTACTTGTTCCCCCCAAATGCCCAGGCGTGTAAACCCTACCAGTTCTGGTCATACCTTGTGCTGCACCAGTTCTTCCATTTTTCCCTTTCCTTTCCTTCTTGCTTCTGCAACATAATCCCATGGTATAACTTTAGACTTATAAGATGGTGTAGGTACTACCTTCACAGTGAAGGGTGTGGTCACTTCTACTTCAAACGGAGCAGGTGTAGCCACATATGTTGTTACTTCCACCTCGAACGGGGTCAGTGTGGCTACTTAAACTTCGACTGGTGGCTGTATCTGTACCATGATAGGTGTGAGAGTGACTGGAGATGCTTTAGGATTATCCCCTTCTCGAATGAGTCTAATTGACCCCTCTGAGTACCATTCTTCATCGGTCTCTATCATGTTTACCCCTCTGCCCCTGTGATGCGAGAGAGGATTGTTACAGACATGGGGTGCAACCTCCTTTGCATGTATAACTTTGGTGTCAATTAATGTCTGAATCTTATCCTTCAAAGTACGACACTCGTCAATAGTATGACCTTTCATGCCTGAGAGATAGGCACATGTCTTATTTGGATTGACCCATTGAGAAGAGTTTTCCATGGCAACAACGGGAATAGGGGTGACATATCCAGCAGCTTTCAGTCTCTCATATAACTGATCGATAGGTTCAGCAATATGGGTGTATTATCTGGGCGACTTGTGGTCAAAATTTGGTCTAGGTTTCTGATAGTTTTGGCGGGCTGGCAGGAGTGATAGTATTCTGGCTGGGTGTTTTACGTATGGTAGGTAGTGGCGGGTTGTGGATATCTAGGAGGTGAAGGCTGATATGTGGGTGGAGGTGTTTGGTATGTATGAGGAGATCTTGGACCTTGGGCTACCATCACGGCCCCTACTTCTTTCTTCTTGGATATACCCCCTGACTGCAAAGCTTTATTCGTAGCCTGTAATTCCTCAAAATTAGTTACCATTCCGCTCTTGATCCCTTCTTCAATCCTTTCCCCCAATTTGATGATGTCGGAGAATTTGTGATTTTCGATAACCATTAGCCTTTCGTAATATTGTGGATCCTGGGCCCGGACGAAGAACTTGTTCATCTGCTCTTCTTCCAATGCCGGCCTTACTTTTGCAGCTTCTGATCTCCATTGAGTAGCATACTCGCGGAAAGTCTCCGTTGGCTTCTTCTTGAGATTCTGGATATAGAAGACATGTGGCGCATTCTCCATATTAAACCTGAACCAATCTATGAAATCCGATGCCATGCTTACCCAACTAACCCACTTCTTTGGATTTTGGCTGATGTACCACGATACAGCATCTCCAGTGAGGCTTCTCATGAACAGTTTCATGCAAATCCTTTCATCTTTTCCAACTCCTACTAGCTTGTCATAGTATGCCCTTAGATGTACCTTTGGGTCACCTGTTCCGTCAAACATCTCAAACTTGGGAGGTTTGTAACCCTCCGGCAATTCTACGACACCCTGGACTCGGCTTGTGAGCTTCTTAAGTTCCTCTGTCATATTCTTGATGAGCAGGTCCTTCTAGGGGGATTCTAATGTGTATGGGGTTTGTTGAGTGGGGTGAGGTAGAGTTTCTACGTATATTGTTTTTTTTGGTGGATACCGGGGATTTGGGTGTAGTGATGATCATTGGTTGAATTCTGCGGATCGGGGGTAGGTTGCGGTGTATTTTGAGAAGTATGGTAGGTAATAGTTTGTGGATACTGAGTCGGAAGATATTGGTGTTGAGGAGGAGTTGGCACTGGTGAAGGGTTAGGATTTTGAGGAGGTGTGGCGTATTGATGAGGTGCGGGAGGATTTTGTGGATATTGGTTTGGTATGTTTTGAGGAGGTGCTGGGTTTTGGGCATTCTGTTGGTAAATATCCGGGAAGTTTAAGGTGAAAGAGGGGTTTGCCAAGTTGCGGACTTGCTCAAGTTCCCCTTGCAATTCCAGTATTTTCTGCTCCAACCGTAGAACCAAATCATTTTGTGCCGGAGTACTCCGACCGTCTGAAGTTTCAACATTTTCCGCATGTGCAGCATTATCTTTCCCGATACCACTCATGTCATCCATATTAGCCTTTCCCTTACTTTTAGGATCACTTGGAGGAGGAGGAGGTGGAGGGGCTCTGGATCTGGTATGATACGCTGATGATGTCAGTATGCAAGAACCAACCTTAGGGGGTGGGAAAAATCAAAACAAAGAAAAGCAAAAAGGTAAACAGGTTAGTAGGGGATTTTGGAAGGATATTTGCAGTATTTAAACATATATTTCGGAATTATAAATTCGCGTCCTAATTTTGGGGACCTCATTGTGCCTGAGGTAGGCCTAGCGACACATAGATTTGGAGAAACTTGATGCCGATAACTGCCTCATTTCGTTAGTGTAATAAATAGATCAAACCTCTAAAATGACAATAATTAAAAGNATTTGGAGAAACTTGATGCCGATAACTGCCTCAATTCATTAATGTAATAAATAGATCAAACCTCTAAAATGATAATAATTAAAAGAGTTGCTAGTGGCATTTTCCTTATTACAATCAATTTCTAAAATGACTCTAGAAAAGCAAATAAACAACAATTATATTCTATTTGGTCCTGGAGGGACCCTCTCCAAGCTTGGCCTTCTTGGCCCCATCGATCAGATTCCCTAGGTCGCGCATGTCCAGCAGCAGATACACCCTTGCTAGGTGTCCTCCTTCGTTGCCCTCTGCATTATGACAATCCACGATCCGTTTCCTCATCTTCCCTTCAAGTTCCATCAGACCCTGCTTTAAGTACTCGAACCTCTCTATTGATTTTGTAGCAACTTCCCTCCATTCAATGATTGATTCCATGTCTATCTTGTGTTGTTCCAAATGTCTGGATTCAGACTCAAGGATTCTGTTGCGCAACCTCTTGTATTTTACTTGTGCTTCAGCAGCATCGTCTATGACCCTGTTTCCTCGATTGATCCCTGGCTCGACTTCTCCTGCTATGTCATCATCCAACCATGATAGGTAGAAATACACATGACTGGCGTGGTACCGATCTGGTTCGATGGTATCCTTTCCACAATAATCTTCAGATGCCACATGTGTTGGGCCTCGCACTTGAATAGAATGGCACCACCCTGAAAGTCTGCTTTGTAGTGAACCATCTTAGAAACTCGCGGTATGACTTGTTTTCTCCCAGCCTGTCTCATGACCCTAATAGGATCATAAGGGTAGATACCCCTCAACTCGATCAACAGTGAGGAACATCCTTGGACCTGATGATAAACTCGCTAGTAGGGAACCACTCGAACATCCAATGGACTTTGTCATCAGTAAAATTGCTAAAGAAGTGTACCCAATCCATGGTGTTTTCCGGTTGTGCAAACTTGTCTGGGATGGAATTCATTCTTTTTGGATGGTGAAAGTCTATGTGGTCATTCCATGGTCGGCGCGGAAATTCCTGACGGTACTGTCCTCTTTGAAGATGCTCCAACAACCATTTTTGCAGTAACAAATTACAACCCTCAAAATGTGTGAATCCCTTCTTACAGCGGTCCAAATCTTGGTATATCTCTGCCACGATCATTGGGACAATAGTGTAAGTCTATCTCTCAATCCCTTCCATTAAGGTCTTGGTAACCATAGCCAAACGAGTGTGAATCCTTTCTCCTTGAATTGGAAATACTATCATACACAGAAAACAGACGATGAACACAAAAACCCGACGATGAGTCCAGCCCAGGGAAGTGATGGCAAACTCATCATGATAGATACGGTAGGATGTGTTGTGCCCATAATGCTCGTAGATGAAGTCGAAAGGTATGTAGGACTTCTTCAGGCAGACTAACTCGTCATTCTTTCTAAGACTCATCATTTTCAGAAATCCCCTAGAAGTATGATTTTCCGGTACCATCAGACCAGGGCTGTCCCAGGGCTGTCCCAGGGTAGCCCAGCAAAACCTCATATTTCCTCAAGAAGGGGAGTCATCTCTATGTTACCAAAACGGAAAACAACCCTTTTTTCATCCCACAACATAGTAGCGGCCTTGATCAGTACATTGTTTGGCTGAATGTCCAGCAAAGAAGGTAAATTTCCCAGAATTCTTTTCACATGGTTTTTGTCGCTTGGTGAGAGATTTTCCCACCAGTCTAGCAACAGAGGTGAGATGCTTCGGATCATGCCGAACCTGGGGACTTCGTGCCTCATTTCTGCAAAACAAATAAAGTTAGCCCTCTCCCCCTCCGGACTTGACTACTTACGTATTAATGATTAGCATATCGGCACATTTTCTCCAAATAATGCACATATCATGATTGTGCCATGTTGGGATTATGGAAATCCCGATGGGTTTTTGACAAGGCTTGCCTTAGAGAGTTATTATGCGGACAACATTCTAACCTGTACTAGGTTCAGACATGATGCATGCATAGTTAACATCAGAGTGGGGTTTTCTATAAGAGTATAGACCGGTACCCTCATGTGGACAACTTGAGAGGGTAAGGCACGGAACCGTCAAAGTGAAATATGAAAGAGCGCAGGCACTCGTCAAGTGCCTCTATGGTATTAATTACGCACGAGTGAAATATGATGTAGAGCATGCAATTATGAAAAGATAAAACAACATGTTGTTAAGTATTTTGCAAGGTAAAGCGATAAATGTAGTATTTAATAAATGTAAAGACAGAAAAGAAATAAAAACAAGGAAAGAGTTAGTCCGTATAATGGAAAAATTGTAAAGAGATAAAAAGGGGTAGGGATTGAGAAAGAAATAAATATTGAAGCCAGCGAACAAGGTTAAACAAAAAGTTGCATGTAAATTCATATAAAAGGGAAAATAGGGGAGGGGGTGTGCATGTAACAAGTAAACGGTGAATTTGAGCATAAAATAATAAAGACATGCTTGTCGAGGGAGACTAATTCACACAGACCAAGTTCATTATGGTAAGAGACTAAGGATATCCCCAGCAGAATCGTCATACTGGCGCGCCCCTCTTTCTTGCGAAATCAAGTTTTGACATGGACAGTTCTTTTAAAAGGAAGGGTTACTAAAAGAGAGAGTCACCACCTAATGGATTAAGGTGCGTTAGGGCACCTATTGCAAATGACTCGGGTTTACTAGTTTGAGTCACCAAAGATCGGGTAAGGGCTCAAATTACCTCGAGGAGAAGGTGTTAGGCACTCTTCGAGGTCCACAATAGTGGGTCCCGGCTAAACTCAAATCATGTGAATTAGTCTAAGGGAAAAGAAACAATTGACAAATGAAATAAATGATTTATTTTAAAACATAAATGGGGGGTCCTATGCAACATAAATAATACTTCGTAACTCCCTCAAGACGGGGTGTTACTCATATTATTCAGCAGGCACAGACTATCATCTCCTGCTACCAGATTACTATCTTTAAGTTGTTTACCTAAAGCGCTCTAGTCAATTCTAAGTCGTACTCTATGCGTGCACTACCCGTCCCATGCCTAGGGTCCAGGAGGCATTTGGACCTCTATTTTGGGGTGGTTCTAGACCATAACTTAGGTTGCTCAAAAGGGCTAAGGTTACCCTCCGCATTTAGACATCAAATGCACGCCAAACTGATTAGCATTGACAATTACAGATTTTAATAACTTAAGGTTGTAGAACCCTATAGGCAGGATGTCTATGTGACACTGAATTTAATGAGCAGACATTTTATACCTAAAAGCCTTTTCTCTAAATTCAATTTCTAAAACCGACATAATTGCCTACTGATTGCAGGTATAAGGGATTAAAACCTATAAGCATGATGTCTAGGTGATTCACGCAGTAACTAACAATAGTAATCACAGGAATATGTTCAGAATTGCCTAATCGAGTCCTATAGGCATGGTTGCTTGAATGGTAATTAGCATAGTGTTGAAAACTCTTAAAGAAACGAGCAGGGCGATAATTAAAATGGATTCAAACTCTATAGGCATGATTTCTAGGATTAAAACTGATTTTAGATTCTATAGGCATGCCATCTAATTTGTAGATTAAACCGTAGGTAAAAAAATCCTATGCACACATTGAGATATTAATCATTCAATATCCTATAAGCATGGTTTCTAACAGGTAAAAGCAGAACATATTTGAACCAAATAAAGAACCTAATGCAGGATTGCTAACGCACATTTGAGCAAAGCAATGAACCTATAGGCAGGATTTCTACCCATTTCAATACAAGTGAAAGATAAAACCCCTTTCCCAATTTCACTAATACCCTAAAATGTTATTACAAGAATTATTACAGACCAGAATGAATGGAATAAATTACAAAGTAGAATAACTATAGGGAGCCTACAGCATGCCCAAAGATACACCCAGCCAAGCCTTCATTCTCATGGCTCATAACAGCCCAAAATTAAATCTTCATGGACATAAGGCAGCCAGGAATTAAGTGATTCACCCAGTGGGCATAAAACAGAGTTGAGCATATAGAACCAAGACCCTAGTGTGTCAGAGTTCCCAAGGGCTTCAAAAACCCAGGGCAGTGCTCACACTAGGGAGGTTAACAGAGATAATTCAGAGGAGAGACTAGGGACCAAGTCCTAGTGTGTCAGAGTTCACAAAGGTCTCAAATGAACCCTGAGCAGTGCTCATACCATGGAGGTCAAAAGACAGAACCTACGTAGCCTTGGCTTTCAGCCGACTAAGAATGGGATTCAAAGAGCTTAGGTGACAAGAGAAAGAAGGGACCAAAGTTTAGAAACAGGACACGACCAAATTGAGCAAACAAAGCAAACAGTTGAATAAATCATAGAACTTTAAAAAGCAAGTTGAATGTAAGCTAAGAAATAGGTCCCACACTTAGCGCAGAGGCAGGCATATGCTGAAAAGAAGATGAGAAAAGAACATATTTGCAGGATTGACAAAGATTGTTATACACAGGTGCAAAACAGGTTGAAACATGGTTGAATTATGCTAAGCACACAACCTTGTATTATTACCAAGAAAACATGACAGTATTGTGATGAGTCAAATAATCATAGAAAGAGCAGGGCATCATGTTAGCACATGGGTGAGATTACAATCACAAATTAAGACACATATGCAAAACTATTACTACAGAGTGGAAGGTAAAATCATGTCAAGTAGCAGATATAGGCATTCAAGCTTTGTCATAGTGGTCTAATTAGCTAAAGATGATCCGGTTATAACAAAGGTTTAGCCTAACATTGCAAAGTAACAATTCAAACATGATGAGACAACTGTTCCAAATCAAAGCAAACACCATAGGGGTATGGGGTCGAGTGATCATGTTGAGTGACACGATAGCAGAGAGGCAGATTATGACTAACAATGAAGGTCTTAACACAGGCTAACACAAATGTGAAGCATCCACAACAGGGATTCAGGAAAAAGTAACTAAACATGTTTATGAGCATTCAGGAGTCAATTCACTCACTGAATAAACCTTAAGAAGGTTCAGATTAATCAGGCTAGGAGTAGATAACTTCAGAACTGGTAGCATAAATAGCAGTTAAATGCTAAAGAGACTAAAAGCATATAAAGTTGACAGAACGATGCCTGAATATAACTTAGAAGCATATTGAACCATGGATTCAGAAGTAAGAACACATACAAATCAGAGACACGTAAGGATGAAATTGCACAAGTCAAGTGACTTACCAGGTAAGCGAAAATGCATAAAATTACAGAATTCCACAATATTCTGAATAGCAAGATCTCAGAACTAAATGGCCTTGGCTTTCAGCCGGCCAAAATCAGAGTATAGAATGCAATAGCAGAGTAAAGCTTTAGATCTAGTGAGGCTATAATGAGTCTGAAAAGTGTGTCCTCTAAAGGGAATAGGGGAAGGGTTTATATAGTGTATAAATCAAACACACAGACATGGAAAACAAATTATTCAAATGCAAACAAGATAGAAAGAAAATACTCCGGAATCAATTAGAAGCGATTTAAGAGCATAAATTAGAGATTCAGTAAATCAACAGGGAAACACACAAATGATACCAAAAATACCAAAATCGTTCAGAGTCATATTTAAGGCAAAGAATAAAGTAAAAAATAGGGAAAGATGAGGAAAAAGAGTAGTCAAACAAAGAAAAGGAAAAATATCAAGTAAGAATCGGTAAAAAACAAAGGGGAATGCAAACCCTAGTTGGCAGAAGTTGAAGATTGGCCGAAATCTCGGCTAATCAGACCCATATAGCCATGGTTGTGAAGCATATGGACGAGATACATGTCCGAATTCAAGTAGTCAAGAGGAAATGGTCGAAACCTGAGGTGTAGTACTTGCCATGTTTAGGCAAGTACTAAGATGTAACATAGAATCGTAGGAGATGGTGGTATAATACACAGAAGGTAAGAAAATCATGGAAAAATCCATGATTGAGGCAGATTCGGAGAGGTGTTTTGAGAGGCGGCGAGTTTGGAGGGATTGGGGTTAGGTTTTAGGGTTGAGTGATATAAGAAAAGGAGGGAGTCGTTTGTGAGTCGTTGATCATTTTTGATCAACGACTGGGATTTGAGAAGGGGTTGGGTCAGGTTTTGACTGGGTTGGGTCGTTTAGGATTGGGCTGGGGTTATTGGGCCAAGGTCTGGGTAGTCAGGTCCGAAATTAGGAGGAATTTAGGACTAGATTTTAAATACCCAATTTTAATCAAATAAATAATTTATGAAAGTAATAAATAAATAACAAAAATATCATTTGTGCATGCAAATGATTAAAAACAATTATTTAACATTATAAAAATATAAAAAGTTATCTTTTGTATAAATAATGTAATTACATGTACATATGGGCTATTATTGCAAAATGAGCAATTTAGCCCTGGAAAATGCAAATGTAATTATACGAAATGCACTGAAAATATTTAAAACCTCATATTGGTATAAATGATAAGTTTAGATGATTAAATTATTATAAAATAATTAGGAGGGTAATTATTGGACATTTATATAATAAAATACAGAAATAAATTGATTTAAAGTTTTTAAAAATCATGGAAGATTATGAAAAATACTTGTGTATGCTTGAAAATCGAATGATGATGTATATACACTATTTTGAAAGTATATATATATATATATTTGGAAAAATATGAGGGAAAAATTGAGTATCAACAGCGATGAGTTTCGCACATGCGCTTCCAAATCTCGCATCTGCGCGCACGCAGGTGCGCTACAAAATCTGCTTCTGCGATCTTCCTCACCCTGCCTCTTTTCGCTTCTGCGACTCGACTAATGCTTCTGAGACCACCGTAACTGCGAGCCCATTTTCTCAGGTGCGAAGACACCAACAACAGAAAAATTTCAGCCTTAGCCAAAACTTCCAAAATGCTTCGAACCTCGTCCGAAACCCACCCGAGTCACTCGGGACCTCGTCCCGATATACCAACAAGTCCCATAACATAATATGGACCTACTCGAGGTCTCAATTTACATCAAACAACATCAAAATGATAAATCATACTCTAATGCAAGCCTAATGAACTTTAAAATTTCCAAATTCTACAAACAACGTCGAAACCTATCAAATCAAGTCCGATTGACCTCAAATTTTGCACACAAGTAACATTTGACATAACGAAGCTATTCAAATTTCCAGAATTGGATTTCGATCCCGATATCAAAAAGTCAATCCCTCGGTCAAACTTTCCATAATTCAACTTTCGCCATTTCAAGCCTAATTCCACTACGGACCTCCAAATAATTTTTCGGACTCACTCCTAATTCCAAAATCGCCATACGGAGCTATTGTAATCATCAGAATTTGAATCTGGGGTCATTTACACATAAATAGACATCCGGTCAACTTTGACTGTATACAGATAGTCCCCTCGTTTCTCGGGAAGAATGTGGTGAGAAACGACATGATTTTCCAACGGTATGACTAGATATACACTGACGTTTACATCGAGCACGACCATGACGTACGTGATAGATGTCCCATCGATTCAGTTATCAAGGCATTAAATACATGTCACACGGTGGTCGGCCATTGCTGGTATTGAACCATTATTGCCAACCCTATAAATAGCTTATCTTTTTACCATTTTTTACTTTTACATCTCCAATTTCCAAAGCTTCTAAGTTCTTTTTCACATATTCTGAGTTCTTCATTTGTAAATCTTTGATTTTCACGGCAAAATCCCTCTTCAGAACACCAAATCTTGTCATCTTCCTCTATCTTCAAAATTCAAATGGCGAAAACATCAAAAACTGTTCCTCAAAAATAAAAAGCTTCCTTTTCACGACCCGCCGGCGACAAAACACTGGTGTAGCCACGACCTGAGAAGTGCGTTCCCAGGGGGTGTGTTCTTACTTCTGATTTTAAAATCGACAAAGATTCATCGGTTCCCGATCGATGCGAGCCAGTATCGAGGTACATGTGCTCGATAACCGAGGGGCATCTTGAACAGTTAAGAAATGATTGCAACTGGGAGAACAAAGAAGTGATATTCCCGGCTCCCGAAGAAGATATTACTACTCATGTGAAAGGGTGTTTAAGTGTTTATACTTACCCTTTCACGTTGGGCCCCTCAACCCAGGTGTCATCGATATTTGCCGCCAATACCGAGTAACCCTGGGCCAAATCCATCCCTCCTTTTGGCGAATCGTTATTCTGATCCGCTTCTTCGTGAACAAAGTCGAGGGGATGCCTTTCACCCTCGACCACCTCATCAGATTGTACATCCCCTGCCTATATCGAGGTGGGTTAATAAAACTCCAGTGCCGGGATAACAAAGTGTTGTTCTCGAGCATAGACGAGGACAAGGACCGAGGCTGGATAGGCAGGTTCATTCGAGTGAAGACTTCTGACCTAATCCCGGCCAAGAAGATGCCATTTCTCAAGGAATGGAACATGAAGCGTAAGTATAATTTTCCTATTAGCTCCTATCGTTTTGCTCATTTGTTTCTCTCACCGATATCCTTTTCCATGATGTAGCGGTTGCTTGGATGCCCGGTGCTGTTACTAACCTTAAGAGCTGGGTACGAGACCTGGCGTCGACCTCCACATATGCCAAGCGCTCGTGGCACGATTTATCAAAGGGCTGATGGGAGGCTAAAACTTATGGTGAGCTTCTTTCCCATGTCTTCGATAATTCAAACAAAATGTCTTTTTTATACTTAAACAATTTTCTTGTGTGTAGGCTTGGGCAAAGATGCAGTTATGAGGCCCCCGTCTGGAGAGGAAGAGACTTCGGCTCTGATTCCGAAACCGGTGAAGCACAACAAGAGAAAAAGGGCTTCTACTTCCGAGGATCCAAAACTTAAGACAAGGATGGCTCGTAAGCCGAGGAAGAATACTATCCTTCTGACCAAAGAATCAGTTCGGCATCTAAGGGATGAAGATGAAGAAGAAGAAGAACAAGAAGAAAACGATGGGTCCATATTGGTGGCCCGAGTTAAGAAAACCATCGATGCCCCAAAGGCAGCTGGGTCGATGGCGGTTGATGAGGCTCCGTCTCGAACTGAGGGGATATCGGAGAAGGACTCGGGCAAAGTCCCCGAGTCATTGGAGATCAAGGATGTCTCCCACCTGAGTCAACAAACGGTGGATATATTTGAAGCTCTTCGAACTGAGGAGAAAGTCCCAAGCAACTCGCTTGGGGCAATAGTAATCGGAGACTCGCCTACTCTCCCTGCTTTTTTTGAAGGGGCGATTCGGGAAGCCCGAGCTTTGGGGATACTCGAGGTAGACGGGGCTCATGAGGGAGAGGACCCCTTTTGTGATTTGTTTACCGGTATCGAGGATGCTACCGGCCTGAGTGACGTGTCGGGTCCTTTCTTTGAGGTTCAACGAACCCTGAATTGGGTAAGTCTCGATTCTCTTTGTCGATGTCATATATTTCCATTTTCCGCCTAACTTTCTATTTTTTGTATAGGCTTTAGCTCTTCATCAAGAGGAGTTTTCCAAGTCTCGGGCAGAGCTGAGCCGATGTAAGGAAATGCCCTCAAACTTCTTAATGGGCAGAAAGAGGAAAAGATCAAAGATCTTCGAGCCGAGTTGGCCAAGGCTCATCAAGATCAGACAGACCTGATCAAGCAGGTAATGAAAATTTTAAAAGCTTATGGGCTAAACTCGGGAACTGTGGCTAACATTTCAATCTCACAGCTGCAGCAGAAGATCAAGAGGATCGAGCAGTTTCGTGAGGAGGTCAACACGATAAAGGCGAAGTCCTTGGGATGGAAAGAAGGTATGGACCGTCTTGCTGCAGAGAAAGAGACTACTCGAGCTCAATTATCATTGGTCAAAAGTCAACTTCAAGGCATGAAGGAGAAGAGCTAGGCTCAAGCAAGAAAGATTGAGGAGCTCGAAGCTCAGTTGACTTCCGAATATGCTAAGGCAGAGAAAGCTAAGGCCGATACGGATGCAATCGTGGCCGTCTATCGGGCCGATGCTGAAGCCGCTCAAGTACAAGTGAGCGAGGCAACTGAGACCGTTAAAACTCGAGCACATTGGGTTTCTGAACTCGCCAAATGCCAATCTCGGAGGAAAACCCTCGAGGAGATCCATGCTCGAGGTTTCGACCTTACCAAAGAGATACTAAAGGCTAAAGAACTTGAAGCCGATGTTGGAGCCTTGGCTTCCGATGATGATGATGGCGACATAGAGAGTGGGTCTGAGAGCGGGGATGAGCCTGATGGAGAAGAGACTACCCTCGGGGATAATCTGGAAACTTAGGGTTTTTTCCATTTTGATCTTTTTGTGTAGGGTCCTGATCGGACCTTGTAAATACTCTTATATATGTATAAAGATCTTTTCCTTTCCCGACTTGTCTTTATTTAATTCTCTTCCTTGTGAAGATTTTGTTTCATTCATGGCTTATGAAAGTTTTTTCATAAGTTCGAGGCTTTAGGCAATTTTATCGAAGTCGGACCTTGTAGTCTTTATAACCGAGTGAGTGTTTGCTCGAGCTCGAAGTAAGAG
>AWOL01S0031950.1:0-63899 GCA_000715115.1 Nicotiana otophora
GCTTTATATTGATGTTTAGTTAGTGTTAGTTTCCATTCAGTTTTATATTTTGCTTCGCAAATTATGTTGCAGGGTGGCCTCATGTCCAAAGTATGACATTATATGTTCTGAGTCCCTTAGTCACAATTTGGTACGCTCTGTTAGGTGAGGCACCGGGTGCTGGTCTCGCTCTGAGGTTCGGGGCATGACAGTTATAATCCACAAACAATCATCAATATACCAAATCCATCAAAACCCAAATGGTTCTACTCCATAGACATGGAGGAGTTCTTCACGAATGAAACAAAAATAGAGGAAAACATAAATACAATCCAAATTCGGATCTTGAGTGAGGAAGGAAGGATGAAATCCTTGTGCTCTTGCTTCTTCTTCTTTTCCTTAGCTTCCCTAGGTCTAAGGTATGTCAAAAGTGGTTCTAAAGTGGTGTTTTGGGGTATTTAATCTGCCCCCAAAACAAAAGTAGATGAAAATACCATTTTCTTAGCCATATAGGACTTTTCCCGGACAGGACATGCGCGGTCGCGCACCTGGGGACTTGGTCGCGCACTTGGTCGTGCATTTTGCACACCGTTCTGCCCCAAGTGCACGCCCAATGCGTGATCGCGCACCTGGGTGGTTTTACTTGGGAATTTGGGAAAGTGTAAAACATGAAAGTTGTAATCCTTTTAAAAAAACTTTCCAACGATATATTGTGGATCCCAAACGGATTTCTGAGCTAAACTTTATGTGCATTTTACTGGACAAGGCGTAATATGCCTGCTCGATTCTTCGTTTCGTTCTTAAAGTGCACTATCATCTGTTGATCCCCGAAAATGATCCCAACTTAATCTTTGGGCTTTTACTCAGACTTCAAAACTCTAAAATAGCATGGATTCATTCGACAACATCTACGTAGATCGAAATCACTCCTACAAGGTGTAAAACACATAATTAGTGCAAAACACTAGCGATTAAAACTCCAACTTAATTAAATTACATTAAATTAGAGTACAATAAGCGACTAAAATACGGGATTATAACCTACCATCAAATGTATAAATGTCTATATGTGTTTTTGTAATTCATTTGATTGAAAATTTTAAATTTTTGATTTTTTACGACGATGGATGTCATTCGATAGGTTTCTTGTGGAATTAGTCGAAAGAACCTCTGAATTCCTCCTTAGTTTTTCTTTGTGTTGCGGTTCTTTTTCAAGGGTTTTGTTTGAATCGGGTATATCTAGTTTTACTTTTTTTAGGAGTAGGAGATCTTGTGTTGTTATTTTAAATGAAAGCAATATCTCTTCACTTTATTATGCCTTGAGAATAGTAAGTACTTTAATTGTGACGCTTAGGCTCAGTTTTTACTCATGTATAAGAACCTTAAATTGTTTGATTTTACTTTGCTTAACTGCTTTGATTAGAGTGTATTGATGAGTCCGATCCTGAGTGAGTTTTGTGTATTCTGTGCATTGCATTTGATGTCTAGAACTTTCCCCGTATGTTTGCAAAGCGAATTAGTAATTTTATCAAGTCTTGGAAGTAATATAGGTGTTTCTTTGTTGAGCCATTTATATGTTGTACCCACCTAATTGTTATGTATCTTAATTAACTCCTTTGAGCCAGTAATCATGTTTCTTTGGAAACCACATTACAAGTCTTACCCATTTTACCTCTCGCGAGCACTTGAAATTGTTATGGACTTTGTAAAAGTTAAAGAGTGGGGTGTTGGTTGGCTTTTGAGTGGAACTAATGAAATAAGGATAAAGGTGCACTGTTTTGAAAAACAAATAAGAGCCACGTGAATTGAAAAAAATATAGTTGCATTATTGTGCATATATTCATTGATAGTGGTAAATTTTGATGTATGTGTGCTTAAAGAAGTGGGGAGTTGACATATATGATGTAAGGGTGGAGTTATGGTTTGACAAAAGTGTGGAATTTTGAACGGCCAATTGTATGTATTAAAGTGCTTAGGGAGGTGTAGTCAATATATCCAAATGTATCCTACCCGTCCCGCAGCCTACATTACAACCAAATAAAGTCCTACTTGATCCTTGACTGAATAAGCTCAATTAGTAAAGTAATACACTACGAGCAAGCTTATGGTACATTCTTTGTGGTGCAAGAATTTCATTTCTTAGAGTGAGTTAATTCTTTCTATCTTGAGTTCCTATGTGTTCTTGAATTTTATTGTGTGTGGAACTACTCTCTATTGTTGTGTGAGGGCACCTGATTCGACAAGGAAATGTAATGTCATTGACCTCTGTGTTAGAGTAAGTGAGCAGATTGTGAAAAAATATGTGGTGTTGTTGAGTCAACTCTTGAGGCGAGTATGTTACGGTATTGTGCTTAATCTGTTCTATTATTCTTGGTGTGATGAGTTAGGAGAGTTGTTTAAAAAGGCCGTATCTATATGTAGTGTAGTTTGATTGCTTGAGGACGAGCAATGGTTTAAGTGTGGGGTGTTGATGGTAGGCTAGAAACCCGTATTTTAGTCGCTTATTGCACTCTAATTCACTGCACTTTATTTATGTTGAGCTTTAATTAGTAGTATTTTGCACTTATTATGTGTTTTATTCCGTGTAGGAGTGATTTCGAGTTATTTAGATGATGCGGAGCAAATTTGAGCTAATTGGAGCTTTGAAGTCTGAGTAGAAACCTAAGGGATTAAACCGAGATCGCGTTCGGGGGTCAAGGACCAAGACCGGATGTCAAATATTGGAGAAACGAACTACTTTGAGATAAATGCATAGTCGCGCCGCATGGGGCGGCGCGGCAGTGCAAAATCTGCCCAGAATCCATTTTGCAAATCGTTTTGGAATTCCTCACAAGCGCAATACAAAAATGCTAGAATATCTTCCTATTTCCGCTAAAAATGGTATTTTCGTCCGGGGTTTATTGGGGGATGGCTAAAATACACGGGAAATACCATTTTCGGGATTTTTGACAGATTTTCGACCTAAGGAGGCTTGAAAAGAACACAAGTACAAGGATTTCATCATTCCTTCCTCATTCAAGATTCGGTTTTGTATTGAATTTATGTTTTCCTATATTTTAGTTATATTTGTGAAGAACTTCTCCATGTCTATGGAGTAGATCCTTTTGGGTTTTGATGAATTTGGTGTATTGATGATTGTTTGTGGATTATAACTTTATTTTTATGTATTTGAATCATTTTTGGAAGATTTAATTGTTGCATCTACATTCACTTGTTCTTGTAATCGAAAGAGGCATAACTTGTGATATCTTTGCATTATATTGTTGGTTGAGTTCATTGATTCTTCTAAGTAAATCTCTTTCGATTACTTAAACCTAGTTAGGAGAATAATCGAAAGAGATTTTCTTAAAGACATATCCACTACGAATTCTTGCATATCTTCACAGTGCTTAAATTGATTCATATTGAGAGGTTGAGACTTAATCGCGAGAGGAGTTTCTACTAAACAATTGTACTGATAATTAAGTAGATTTGAGAGACTCACTTGAACATTAGAAGTGAATTATCTAGAGTTAAATTTTAGACAATTATCTTGCACATATCCTATCAAAACCCCATTTTCTCCCTTTGATATCTTCCTTTGCTTAGGCCTTGCTCCAATTGTCATTAGTCAATTAGCTTTAGATTCTTAATTAATTGTAGTTAGAAATCATATAAATCTCCATTGTTGATCCTCCTGGATAGCACTCTAGCTACAAACTACGATAATACTGTTTAAATCCAATCCTTGTGGACACGATATTATACTATACTATCTTTGACTACCGAGCATAATTTAAGTGTGTGTTTTGCACTCGTCAGGGCGTTCGGGCAGTTTGGATTGCATATGAAAATTTAGGTTTGGATTTTCGATTTTCGGATTGAAGAAATGACAATCCAAATTCAATCCTAATAAATTTGGATTGGATCAGATTTTTAAGTTCGGTTTCGGATTAATGGGTTTGGATATTTTGGATTTTCGATGTTGAGCTTATAAGTTGAGATGTTTCTTCTTTTAAAAAAAATGAATATCCAAATGAAGTACTCATGTTAAATTGCCTTTAACATTGCTCATTCTCACCGCAATCATCCAAATGAATTATTCAAGTAATGAAATTATTATAAAAAAAAATACAATAGAGACATTAATACAGCCGATAAGAAATAGAAATAGTAAAACCATATCCAAATAGAAAATATTCTCACAGTAACTTAGTAATTAATATTGAATATATGAGATAATATCAAATAGGTAGGATATTGAACTTATTACTATTGACATATGAGTAATGGACTAAATACAAAGTATATAAGAATTTCGGATTTTCAAATATCCAAAATTTTGAAATACCAAATCCAATCCGAAATAAAAAAAAAATTAAAAATTAAATTTAAATTTCAATCCGTAATCCAAAAATTCAAAAAATTCTAATTTCGAATTTGACTAAATTATGCGCACCTTTACCTCCATCTTTTCTATATAAGGTGTCAGAATCTATAGATTGGGATTTGGATATGATATGCTGAGCTGAGCATTTGAGACATGCCTCTGTCTTGACAATGACTTCTCTGTATATCTCCATATATTCTCTCCAATGATGAATACTACTACTATATTTTCCCATCAGTCACAAATTAAACCTGCTTATTTGCTTATCTGCACGTGGCCCATCTTTTGATGCTTTTTCCTGATTTTCTTTGCTACATCAATAACCTCAACCTTTGCCCTTTGGTTCTCCAATTGATCCTTGCTTAGTTGCGTTGCCGGAATAAGAAATCTTAACCAAAGATATTTTACAAAAGGTCATAGGTTGGACCGACGGAAGTAATCACTAATGCTTGTATTGAGATAAATTGTTTACGTCACATTTCTAGAAGTATCATCCTTTTTCGAACTTTACATAAATACAAAATATTAAAAAGCAAAATTTAGGGAGTGAATATGCTAAGTTGTCAAGAAGATTTAATAGTTTATAGTAGTACTATTTTAGCTATAACTTTTATACAAAGAGAATTCAATTAAACTCTATACTCTTGACTACGACACTAATTACCTGTCAATAGTTTTCAGCCCCCATACAACATACTCCTAAAATAAGTTTAAGAAAAGGAGAAAATTACGCGCAAACTAAAAACCTTATTGATAAAAAAAAACATTTTAAGTTGGTTCATAAATTGTATCAATACACCATATTTCGTTATTTGGTAAGTACCAAAGATGACACCTTAATACGGGTTAGTCATCCAAAGAAAATAAAAAACCGTCCCTTATATTTTAAGGAGTATTATCACTTTTAGCGCGCGCTAGAAACTATTTAAATTAATAGTCGAAAAAATGTATAACATTTGTATAATTTTATATATAACATATAAAATGTATATATACAAAAAATATACAAATTATATATATTTTTCGACTATTATTTTTACAGCAAATATACAGTGTCATTTTTGCAACCTTTAAGTATGTATCGAGCAGTTTGGTCCTTTAAAGTTGAAAAAATTCAATACTTTTATAGTCTGTTTGGCAAACTTCTAAAATCAACTTATTTTGAAAAGTATTTTTTTTAAAAGTATTTTTTTAAAAATATTTTTTGTGATAAACAATTTGTGTTTTACTAATTAATTTGAAAAATATTTTTGAGCAGTAATTAGTGTTTAACCAAGCTTTTAAAAATTATTTCTAAGTGTATTTTTCTCAAAAAAAAATACTTCTCAGAAAAGTGCTTTTGAAGAGAAACTACTTTTTTCTGGTTCTCCTCAAAAGCATATTTTTTCCTTTTAAAAGTTTGGCCAAATACCACAATTTTTAGAAAAAGCACTTTTGGCCCGAAAAAAACTTGGCCAAACAGGGTAAAAATAGCACCGGTTAGCTAGTTTTCGAACTGGTAATTGAAAAATAGCCAGCGTTTGCAAAGTCATTAAAAATAGTCGTTATTTTGCTTCAACACAAAAAGTTCCAGCATAATATACTCGAGATTGATGCACATGTGTATGAACTTCCAGCATAATATACTGGAGATTGGAGCACCTGTGTATGAACTTCCAGCATATTATGCTGGACCAGTATAATATTTATACTGAAACTCCATCATAATATACTGGAGTTCCAGTATAATATACTGGAACTCCA
This sequence comes from Nicotiana otophora, assembly GCA_000715115.1. Taxonomy (NCBI): domain Eukaryota; kingdom Viridiplantae; phylum Streptophyta; class Magnoliopsida; order Solanales; family Solanaceae; genus Nicotiana; species Nicotiana otophora. The sequence continues at coordinate 6,092 of AWOL01S0031950.1, forward strand.
GTATATTATGTTGGAAGTTCACATGTAAAAAATTCGAACTCCAGAATATTATGCTGGAATATTTTTCGAATTTTGAATAGTGTTTTCGTTCAAATTTATCTTTGCATGAAAAGTGGCTAAATTTCGATTACTTTTAAAACTGTGGCTATTTTTCAATTCACACTTGTAAATTTGGTTATTTTTTAATTTCTATTAGTGTCTAATAAATATTTAATAATCTGTGTTTGTTAGATTCGAAGAAAATTGTGGAAAAGGGACCTAATCTTAAACATCAGGAGAGTCCCATCAAATCCTAAAAAATGTAACAAAAAAATTGCTTTAGACACATAATAGATGTCAAAATTGAAGAAATTACACCTCAAAAATTAAAGCAGCACAAAATTTTAGAAATAGATAAAAAATAACAGAAATTACAAAATTGTACCTCTTAAATGTGAGTTCACGTTAATTTTTTCCACAGTTCTCCATAAATCTAACAGACATAGTTCCTTAAGTACTTGACGTAACCAAAAGTATTAACTTTTGATATACTCAAAGAATCAAAATTCTTCAGTGCATAGCTAAGGTCTTTGTTAACAATTGAATTAATTATAGTTTCGAGCTCCCCAGTGTTGAAATTGCTACGCAAATTACGTTCATTGTTCTTGTTGAATTATGTATGGGATTAAACAATTTAACACACATAATTATGTATTGGATTCAGACCTTAATTTTGATACACAAAATAACGACTATTTAATAGCGCAATATTTCAAAACTGATGACTTAACATCCTAAATTCAACTTCACCTAAGTCCACTTTACTCACCCTTTGCCTCAGACAAGTACTTTTCCAAGCAAATTTGTCTACCACTTTCGGCTGTGCCACCCACTAAAAGGTCATTTCCTCTTCACATATATTTCTTTTACGAAATTCTTTTTATTTAATTTTTCACCTCATATTTGATACATATTTTGAAGTTTCAATTTATCCGAAACCTCGTTGCATAAGGCTTATAAATGGAAGAAGCCTTCCTTTTGTTTATTCTTAAAAGTCAAACTCGAAATTTCTAATTAAGAATTTTGGTATCCATCTCATCACAATTTTTATAGTAATAAAATTTTCATATGCTCTGAAATATCATGAAGAACTACACTGAACCCCATTACGCTCTTCCAATACAATTATTTCTCTATATAATTTTCCGGCATTTGAAAAAACCTTCCCAACGAAAAAAAAAAAAACATACATATTTTTGTGAAAAGGGTATTAATCAATCTCTTTTTCTAAGTTCAAATGGCTAATTTATCCATATTTTGCTCTATATATTGAATTGTGTAATCATATCATCTAAATTATTAAATTAGATGATCCTTCAACACGTCCCATCATATTCATATGTGAGCCTGATTCTTTTTTATGGGCTAAATAAGCAACTAAATTCCTCTGCTTTTTTGGGTAGCATTGAACTTCATGTGAGCTTGTTTACATTGTCGATCCCAAACTCGAAAAAAAGAGGAGGATTCTGATAGCTAGCAACCGGCATAAAACTTGTCAATACATGATGAATTCTCATAATATTAACCGATCCCAACTTGCTTAAGACTGAAACATATTTATTTTTATTTAAATAGCGGTGAGATTTGAACTCAAAATATTTACTCACTCTTGAAACTTGTATTTATTAGTGATAACTACATAATAAACTCAAACAAAATCCTATCACAGCTAATATACAAAAAATAGCTCTAGCATGCTATATATGTAAATTAGTAAATTTGCGTGAATGAGTTAAATTCTTATATGATTTTCTCTAATAAAAATTTCATTTCAGTTTTATCAGCATCTAAGACAATGAAATATTAATATGTGAAGCGAACAAGCATGTTTGAGCTATATATTATAGAAATGCAAGGTGGGGGCATAAAAAATGATAGCCCCTCTAGTTTTTGGAGAGAGACAAAAAACCAAATCATACCTCGTCCACCACCCGTCTCCTTTCTTAATATCGCTTTCTCTTTTTTCAAATGAATGAAAAAAATAATAGAAACATATAATTGAATATATTAATTCGGAATTTGTTTTATATGTAAAAAATGCTAGGGATATCATCATGCTTAAGCTTGCGCTACGTCACAGTCCAAAAGTTGCAGTTTGGTGTTCCTGGCATTACAAGGTAACATGAACTCCTCCTTAATTTATTAGGCATTTTATGATAGATAATAATAATCACTTAAAAATCCAAAATTAATCATGCGGAAATTTTCAAATGCATAATTTGAAACATGTTCCTGACAATTAAAAAGATTTAAATATACCGCTAAATAATTTAAAAAGTCCTAATATATTCAATATGATTTTCATCATTAATGTGAGAGACATATTTGAATCTTTTAATTATCCATGTATATTTGAGACAAAAGATAACAAGTGTGACTTCTTAGAGTTGATATTGTTTGATCAAAGAGTGCAAATCTTCGGTTAAATTAATTAATTTTATGTAATGAGAGATTAAACCTAGTTGATAATAATATACATGGATTTACAACTAGCTAACACAAATAACGCAGGATGGTGTTGGTGGGGGATTAAATGAAGTGTGCATTTAATATTTCAAAAGAAGTAATGATGGAAGAATATCAAGCAATAAATAACAATAAATGGTATTAACGTAAATAAGGGGAATTATTCACCCAATATTGAATGAGGTGGATAATTCTTCTTTTTGACAATGATGAGTGATAGACAAATACTAGAATATTGGAACTATTCTCGGATCTGATGAAAAAGTATGAAATAATGAATGGTAGAATCTTATTAGAAAGGTAGTGTTTATATCTTTTCTAGAGAGAGTCTTCTTCTCAAAAAGTGCTCTTATATCCCCACTCAACCCTAAAAGTTTCAGTACCGAAAATATTCAATGGAATATTCCCTTAAATATTCAATTACAAAAATTAGCCATTAGTACCGTCCTTGATAATTGACCTTGGCCGTTATTGACCACCCGGTTACGAGCCCTGCTGTAACGACCCGGCTGGTCGTTTTGAGTATTACAACCTCGTTTTCCCCATTTACTGCTCAATTTATGCCTTACAGCTATTTTATGACTTACCGGGTTAGTTGATTCGGGTACGGAAAGATTTCAAAGTGAAATGAGACACTTAGTCTCATAATTAAAAATTTAAGTTAAAATAGTGGTCGGATGTCGACTTATTTGTAAATGACCATAGAATGGAGTTTTGATGATTCCAATAGCTCTGTATGGTGATTTTGGACTTAGAAGCATATCCGAAAAATTATTTGGAGGTCTGTAGTGGAATTAGGCTTCAAATGGCGAAAGTCGAATTTTTGGAAAGTTTGACCGAAAGGTTGACTTTTTGATATCGGGGTCGGAATCCGATTCTGAAAATTGGAATACCTCCATTATATCATTGGAATCCGAGGTTGACTCTTCGGGTGAGTTTTGGGTGGTTAACGGACCAAATTCGGACTTAGAACAAAAGGCTGAAGTTTCTCTAATCTTATGCAATCGCACCTGCAAAAATTCCCTTGCAAGTGCGAGCCCAGAAGCAAGCTTGACAAGCGCAGAAGCGGCAAGGGGCTGGTGTGGAAGAGTGCGCAGGTGCGAGCATTTTTCCGCACCTGCGAGGCCGCATGTATAAAAGAAAATGCGCAGAAGCGGATATTTCGTCGCACCTACGAGACCGCAGATGCGGCTAATCTTGTCGCAAGTGCGACAGAACCTCAATAGAATAAAATTGGAGGAGTTCCGAGTTTTGCCATTTTTGGACTTTCAAGCACAATTTTTGGGGGCGATTTTCAGAGAGACTTCAAGGGAAACTTGAGGTAAGTCACTTATGATCATTTTTACTTCATAATATTGAATTATCATCGAATAATCTGACTAGATTACGTGTTTTTGAGGTGTAAATCGAGAATTTTAACCTAGTGATTTGAAAATAAGATTTGAGGGTTTGGAGGTCGAGTTGAGGTCGGATTTTGGTAAAATTAGTATGGTTAGATTCGTGGTTGAATGGGCTTTCGAATTTTATAACTTTTGTCGGGTTCCGAGACATGGGCCCCAATTTTTGGGTGAAATTTCGGATTTTGATGAAAAATTTGTATCTTCTTATGGAATTAATTCCTATCATTTTTATTGACTGAATCGGATTATTTGTGGTTAGATTCAAGGCGTTTAGAGACCAATTCACGAGGCAAGGGCCTAGCGGAGTAAAGAAATTCACGATTTGAGGTAAGTAACACTTCTAAACTTGATTTTGAGGGTATGAATTCCCAAATTTGGTATTATATTAATCGTTGAAGGTGACGCACATGCTAGGTGATGAGCGTGTGGGCGTGCACGTAGATATTGTGACTTAATAAATTCTGTGGAGTTGTAAAATATAAAGAATCATGTTAGTATCTGAACATTCTCCTCGTGTTAGGAAATTGAGTTGAGACTCTTATTAAAGATCGTGTTTAGGATATGTGTCGATATTCTTGAACCCCATGGAGTCGGTTACAGTTGAAATAATTGTTTTAAAAATAAAAAAAAATATACATTTCACACTTAGTCATATTCATCCATTGTGAAGATATTTTATGAGATCGAGTTGCGCGCCACAATAGGCCATATTGGCTTTATATATATTATTATTGTTCTGCATTGGGGCTGCCCGCCTGCAGCAGGCCATAATGGCTTTAGACATTATTATTATTATATAGATCGGGGCTTATAGGCTTTACTATCATTTGGATCGGGGCTTCCCGCCTGCAGCAGGCCTTATAGGCTACTATTTTATGGATCGGGCTGCCCGGCAGTAACAGGCCTTATAGGCTTTATATCACGCTTGGGCTGAAGGAGCCCCTCCGGAGTCTGTACATACCACCAGTGAGCGTAGATGATTATATATATTCGAGATGGACTTCCGAGAGCATGGACTTGCCTTACTTACGATGATTATATATATATATTCGGGATGGATTTTACCAGGGCATGGACTTGCCTTACTTATTTATATTGTAATGAATTTACATGGACATGGATATTGTCCGTATCATTTATATTTTGGAATAAATTACCCAGGGCTTGATTGGCCTTATTTGGTACTGAGTGACTGACTGTTAGTCGATGTGTGTGTGTGTGTGTGTGTGTATATATATATATACGGGTTAGAACACCCCTGGGCTAGATTGGCCATAAACTGTACCGAGTGACCGAATAATTTGTGACCAGTATTTACGTGAGGTTTTTCTACTGGGATGTCATATTCCTCATATCATGCAATATCGATCTATTTCACTTGTACTGAGTTTAACTGTTGAATTTGAAAGCATGCCTACGTTTTTATACCATTATTTATACTTGACTGTACCCGCGGAGTTCAACACTACTTTTAACCTAGAGGTTAGTCTTGTTACTTATTGAGTTGGTTGTACTCATACTACAATCTGCACCTTGTGTGCATATCCAGGTGCTTGTGAACACGGCGAGTCGGCGACTGTTAAACCTCGGTGTGTTCAGGGGCGGCTCAACATATCTCGGGGCCTAAGGCGAAACCATATTTGGAGGCCGTTAATCCCAGTAAAATCCCACTAGTGGGGTCTTGGGAGGGTAGTTTGTACGCAGACCTTACCCCTACCCTGGAGTAGAGAGGTTGTTTCCGATAGACCCTCGACTCCCTCCCTCCAAGAACTCCCCAACTTGCTCTTGGGGTGACTCGAACTCACAACCTCTTGGTCGGAAGTGAAGGGTGCTCACCACGAGAGCAACCTACTCTTGTCAAATATACTAATTAATGAGGGGAGAAAATTATCATAATTTATAAATTTATTGAATAAAATAACCTCGATCAAGTAACAAAAAATATACAGTAACACTTTTTTTATTCTAATTATTTATATAAATTATATAATCTATAATAGTAACAATAATAATAAAAATTTAAAATAAATTTGGGGGCCTTCAAAATTTGGGGCCTAAGGCAATGACCTCACTACCCAAAGCCTTAGAGTCGCCCCTAAATGTGTTACCAGTTGGAGACTATCAGGGTAGCTTCGTGGCGTCCGCTGACCTTGTCTCTCTTTCCTTCAGTTATTGTACTGTTCTATACTTTCAGACATTAGTTTTTATCAGTCAGACATTGTATTCATATTAGATACTCATGTACTCAGTGACACCGGGTTTTGGGAGTGTTATATTTGTATTTGTGAGATTTCTTCCGCTGAATTTAATTATTTTGTTTTCAGATTTAAAAGATATGGTGGTCTATTAAGATTGTAGGCTTGCCTAGTATTGAGATAGGTGCCATCACGACTGGTGAGATTTTGGGTCGTGACACCCGTTGTCTACTAGTCGACCTTGGCCACATCACTTTTCATAATACCACTCCATGCTAAATCCCATTGAGGCAGATTTTGACCTATACAAATATGTTAACGGAAAACATATATAAGTCAAATTCAATATGTTAGAGATATTTTTGCCTTTTTATGCTGATACAATATTTTCTCAATTTGGGTATAAATATCACTTCACTCATTTGAACTGCAAAAATATCAAATGGGACGTCTTTTTATTTATCTTATGAGCATTTTTTAATTACATGAAGTCGTCCGAAATCAAATGCGATATTTCAGTACACGAAGAAATAAAATGTTTATACACACATTTAAATATCTCTAATTACAACCAAATATTTTCTCATTCAACTTATATTTTGAATCAGTATTAATTACGTACGCTAATAACTTCCTAGAAATTTAATTGGTGTATCATGATGTCAGGGGCGGCCCAAGAAAATTGGTGGCTAAAGTCAATTTTTAATTTGGGGCCTTTCAGAAGGATAAAAAAAATTATCATAACATCGATAATTCATTCCGATGTTCCTACACATAGAACAACATAATTTAGCACAATTATTGCACAATAACTCACTTATACCAACAAAATATAGGGCGAGTAATGTGCTAAAAGTATAGAATTTTGGCCTAACATTAGTTGTTAATAGTTTTTTATAAATAATTTAGTCTCTCCTAAGATATTGTTGATCTTAGATAATAGAACCAAATTCATATAGATACCTCACTAATGATGTCACTTGTCAAATTTAAATAATGAAAAATTTTATATTCGCGACAAGGGTTTAGGAGGAGTGATTCTCTTTCTGTATTTTTTGCTCAAACGGTTACATCACTACTAAATCAAAAGTTATCTTGAATTTTTATAAAATATTTTATTTTTTATTTTAACATACCCAATATATTTAGACCCTGCCTCTAAAGATTGTTGTGAGATGTATTTGATCCAACTTACCTTAATTAAATATATTGGGTTCGAGTCCTGTGGTTTAAAAAAATCCTGTTAAAACGTGTTCTCTCTTTTACTAGATCTTACGCGGTACGAATCTAGATTAGTCGGGGTCTCAATACAAATACGAGTAGAAAAACAAAAGAAAAACTTGGGGCCCTCAAAATTTTGGGCTTAAAGCTTTTGCTTTAGTGGCTTGATCCTTGGGCCGCCCCCACATGATATGATAGAGATGTATCAATGTATGACCCACGATAAATGACATACTTCTAGATTGACAAGCTTTTGAAGAAAGGTGCACATAACACCTTAGTCAAATCCCTTGTCGGAATGAGAGAGAAAAATAAAGAGCTTTATATGACGTATAATAAGTTCATATGATACACACGTTTCAGGGCTCGATGATAGTCTATCTAAGAAATAAATTTGTAAGGTCTATTAGGCCAAAGCAGACAATACTATACGTTTGAGTTATGACAAACATGGTATCAAAGTTGAACACTCCCTCAACATGGCCGTGAACAAACCTCAACGAGAATGATGAATCTCTAAAGGAAGATGGATGTGACGCCCATGACAAAGGGCGGACCGTTGAGAGCGCAGGGTCAAACAACAGACTTCTAAGCATGCAAGATTCTAGAAATGGTGCATATGACATCTTAGACAAATCTCAAAAAAAAAATGAAACACTTTACAATACATATTAACAAAAGTTCATATGATACACGAAATTTTGGACTAATAGTGACTAGACCAAGAAACAAACCCGTTAGACCAAAAAAGAAAATGGGCTTGACTGTGTCACAATGGAACGTTACTCGTGGATTATTGAATATATTATCAATTTTTCTCTTTAAAGTGTAACCTTTAATATGCAAAAGAGTTGGGATCGCCGGGGTTTTAAACTAGTTCAAGTATATATGTCGTAGCCAAAATAATTAAAAGATTTTTTTATTTCGGTTACTCCTTTATTTAGGTCATAATTTATTGGAAGAACTTTCCAACTAGTAATGATATATCAAAGTACATTAGGTGCTCATTTAAAAATGGATTTTGTAATAATAAGAAGGGGATAATAAGTAAAGTAGTTAGTCTCAAAGAGTTACATTGAGAAAATGATTTAGCTAATTATAACACTGCTATTGTTAATAGATAATTTTTACTATTAATATATTTTACAGGTTTAATTTGTTTTCCACAAATATTTGGTGAACATTCACATACATGCACAAGAAAGCAAGATGCAACATTTTCCAACAACTTGAATTGCAATAATGATCATTTTACATAAGACGAAATTCCTTGGGCAGATAATGATTATGGATGGGTTTGTGTAGAATTTGGTGGCTATAGTGAAGGAGCTTTGAAGAGGCAAATGTCATTTCAAAAACCCTGTCATGATAACTTTAGCCCTAATTTTTCATTTGTTGGATAGGGTTTTCTGAGAAATTCCTTCATAGGTTAGCGTAACAACACCAATAATAAATTTAGTTAATTCTCACGAGCGGAGTACGAGGAGAGTAACGTGTGACCTTATCTTTATCCTCAAAGGACAGAGAGACTATTTTTTTTTATAGACTCTCAACTAAAAAGTTGATGAAAAGAAGCATAGGCCATATAATCATAACTTAACATAGTAAGACTTAATTACCCCCCCCCCCCCAAGAAAATGCTTAACAATCGATTAAATGGATGAAAAGTATGAGAACGAGAATATAAATCCCGATTAAACAAAAAAATACTAGGTAACTTTTTTCGGCCTAAATTTTGATAGTTAAAATTATCCTATACATATGAATGTTCAAAGTGTCTTAATCAAAGGTTGAATAGTTGTTCAAAGTGTCTTATCGCCCGGCTAGTAACTTTACTAAAAAAATAATTTCTACACATGAGATTATTTCATAGCGATATTAATTCCGACCTTTTTTCTTTCTCCTTTTTTAGTTATTCAACTTTGCTAAGAAAATATCACATCTTTTATGACAAGGTGGGTTGCTCTGATGGTAAGCACCCTCCACTTCCAACCAAGAGGTTGTGAGTTCGAGTCACCCCAAGAGCAAGGTGGGGAGTTCTTGGAGGAAAGGATGCCGAGGGTCATTTGGAAACAGCCTCTCTACTCCAGGGTAGGGGTAAGGTCTGAGGGTAGGGGTAAGGTCTGCGTACACACTACCCTCCCCAGACCCCACTAGTGAGATTATACTGGGTTGTTGTTGTTGTTGTTGTTGTATGGGGTAATACCACTCGCCAATACCAAAAGGAAAAGGAAAAGGAAAAGGGAACCTGCCAAGTTATACTAAAGAATAATACAAGTCCCAAGAAATAGACAATTCAGTTCTTCTACTTATTTCTAGTCCCCTTTTTATCGCGAAAGACAATGATTCAACGGATTGAGCAAATGATCTCAGTCACTAAGTACTAACATGAAGTCAAGAAACAGTTAAGTTTCAAAATCTTTACTTTATTATATTATGGTGAATAAAACAGAGTTGCAATATAAACCAAAGAAAATGTAATTAAAGGACGCAGGTGTCAGGGTAGTCGCCTTTAATAGGCAATATTTTGTTAGGACCGAAATAGTCAGCTGTCATGCGTGAGCTAGTAAAGCAAATCTTGAACGACGATAAATTATACAGTAAAAAAGAAATATATCAAAAGAGACATAAATATTTAAAGTGGTTCAGTCAAATGACCTACTTCCACGGCGGAGATGAGCAATCCACTATATTAAAGAGAGTACAAAATATCGAGAGAACAACCTCATGAATAGGCAAACACAAGTGACACACTAACACTTATCTGTAAAGTTCTCCCCCTAAACACGATATTGAAACCCCATATGACTATATTGTGGATGCTACTGAATGAGAAGGAAGGATCCTCAATTTATAGAAGTTCACACCTTTTCCTACAAGAAAAATGACTAGCCAATATGGAAGATTTATAATTTCCTTCTACGAGAAGAAAAACCCAATTATGGTAAATAAGTTGCCCTTTCCTTCAAGAGATAGGAAAACCAAATATGATAAGAAAATTAGGACAACACCTAACAATTCTCCCCCTTTGGCCTAGATTTTCTCATAAAATAAACTTGATACACCTTCTTCACATAACATGCAACTTGTCACATCTCCAAATCTCCATCACAAAGTTTGTCTCAACGTGCTTAGCCCTCCGGTCCAATTATTTCTCACACAAAAATTATGATTACCATCAAACAGGTTGCGACTAGAACTAAACCCGCCAGGATGAACCTGTCTTGAACCTTGCTCTGATACCACTTGTTAGGACCGAAAAAGTCAGGTGTCATGCGTGAGCTAGTAAAGCAAACCTTGAACGACGATCAATCAGAAAGTAAAAGAGAAATGTACCAAAAGAGACACAAACATTTAATGTGGTTCGGTCAATTGACCTACGTAGCAATCTACTATATTAAAGAGAGTACAAAATATCGAGAGAACAACCTCACGAAGAGGCAAACATAAGTGACACACTAACACTTGTTCCGTAAAGTTCTCCCCCTAAATACGACTCTCAAACCCCCATATGGCTACATTGTAGATGCTACTGAATGAGAATGAAGGATCCTCAATTTATAGAAGTCCATACCTTTTCCTACAAGAAAAAAGACTAGCCAATATGGAAGATTTATAATTTTCTTCTACGAGAAGGAAAACCAAATTATGGTAAATATGTTGCCCTTTCCTTCAAGAGATAGGAAAATCAAATATAGTAAGAAAATTAGGACAACACCTAACACATTTTACCCTCGGTTTAAGCTTAGGTTTAGCCATAAAATTTTGTTTTCAGATATTTATTACTAGTTTATAGATTTTAACCATTTTCCATAGCTTTTGAAAACAAAATCTTTAAATCCAAAAAATATCTCTAGAGTAGTTTTTAAAGTTTTTAAAGTTTCTACTCATAAAACTTTAAATTCTTTTCAAGTAAAATGTATATCCAAACACAATTTCAACGTTCAAAAACTATATTACATCTCATCTTCAAAAACTCTTTTTTCATGTTTCAGCTAAATTTATTTCCAAACGCTAGCTAAAATTTCTCGTGCAAATTCACACGAGGTGGACTAAAAGCATGACTATCGAACACCAATTAAGAAACCTAAAAGAATGAATGCATGTGTCTTGCAATCTGAAATTCTGATTCGATATACAAATTTATACTCCATCTAGCTATCTGGCTTTCAGGAAAAACATGCATTAGTGATAATATAAGATTGGTATTAATATAAGATAAACTGACATATATATATATGATCATTAAGATCGCAGCATTATGTCACGTCCTTAGTCTTGAACAAAGTGCATGTGCGGCACTTGATAATTTGCTCACGATCTTGCACAACTCGATCACAATTTTGCTATGTCAAGTCAGCCTAAAATACTACACTCAAGATCGCTAAGGGAATGTTAGATAGCAAAGACAAGAGAAATTTCCCAAAATAACCATTTATATTAGCGAGAACTTGAATTGTTTGCTTGATAAATTACAAATGAATACCCCTATTTATATACTAGTCTCCTAGAGGCTAGTGAGTAATTAATAATTATTACACAAGGCCCCTATTATTTAGAAGTACGTCCCTTCTCTAGAATGTTCTACATAACTATAATCTTCTAAGGACTTTCCTAGCAATTCCATAAGGTTCTAAGGTCCTCCACGAGAAATCTCCATATTTCTCTAGAACCTTCCCACATGTGCAAGCCTATTTCATATGTAAGCTTTCTATATGTCAAAAATATATGCCAAGTGGCACCTACGTGGCATGACGATGTGGCGGGCCATGACACTCTCCCCCACCCAATTTTGTGTCGCCCTCGGCACAAAGCATCGACACGTACACGCGCACCTCGCCTTGGCGTCGCCGGAGATCTTTGTCCATTAGCCATGATGTCCTATGGAGTGGTTCGCCTTCCCATGTCACAAGGTACCTGTCACCTTTCTTCTTACCCCGTTTGTACTTTGGACGGCTAGCAATGATGGCCTCGATCCTCTGCCCATCAGATGTCTCTCCTTGCTCGTGGCCTATATCTCCCCATGACTCGATCAAGTCTAGTAGCTTCTCAAACATCGAGTCCATGCTTTCATTCCCTATTTGACTACCCTCAGTGGTCCCAGCCTTACTAGCAAACATGACCCCTCTGCTTGGTGCATCGTCTAAGTCTGATAGCGTGCCATTAATTTGTAACTCGTCATCCACTTCAACTATGTCCGCCCAACTTTTCTTGCTGCCACTATGCTTCATTTGTATGGCGCTAAGATAGGTTTTGGAATCCCCTACTTTCGGCTTAGATTCCAAACATATCTCCCTAATGTAGGTGGTCCCTCATGTGTCACCGTTGTGTGCCTGAGCAAAGTTCCTGATCATTGCTGCAAGCTTCCCCAACTCTGGGTAGTCCCTTGCCTGATATGGCCTTTTACAAAAGTAGCACCCTCCGGTAGGCACGTACTCGCCACTGTTGCCGTTGTCGTCGCCCTTGGGCCCCTGCAATTTATATGATAGCCCCCTTTTATTGCCCTCGTGTTCCTCAGCTATGCCTTTCCCGTTATCATTGTCATGATCTCCTCCACCCCACTCGGAGTTATCCCTTTTGGACTTGGCAGGCTCCATCTTGAAGTCAACGAGCGACTCAGCTATCGCTATGGCTTCGTCCACGTTGGCTACTTGATGTCTTAACTCTTTCTTTGCCCAATTTTTCAACCCATTCATGAAGTAGAAGAGGGAATCCTCCTCAGACAATGTCGGGATTTGCAACATTAAGGTAGTGAACTCGCGTACATACTCCCGAATTGTGGCCGTTTGTCGGAGCTCCCTTAGCTTCCGCCTAGCCTCATACACCACATTCATCGGGTAGAATCGCTTCTTCAACTCATTCTCGAACTGCTCCCACATCTCAATCTTGCATAGCCCTTTCTCCATGTCAGCACACTTTCGATGCCACCATAATGCGGCAATCTCTGTGAGGTACAATACAACGGTGTTGATCTTAACCTCATCGTCCCTCACTTTGACGTGCCTGAAGTAGTTCTCTAAGTGCCAAAGGAAGTTCTCCACTTCTTGTGCATCACGAACACCTTTGAATACCAGCGATTTGGGAGCCTCGATCTTGGCCTCCCTCATCACAACAACATTGTTGTCTGCCTCGGTCACGCAAGCATCGGCATGCTCCTTGAGTGATTCTATCTTTGCCTTCATGGTATCAATAGTTCTCAACGCCTCCATGAGTTTGCCTTAGCTCCATCTCGACCTGCGTACGCCTCTGCAAGTCATTTCAGATGCTCTCAATTTCTTTAAGAGTGTTCCCCTTAGAACACTAAGGGTGCCTTTCATCTTCTTCAAGTGTTGGCCAAAGATCTCCACGGCGTCCGTCCCCGCATTCACCTTCATAACCCACTCTTTACCGAGTGAGACGTCCTCGGGCAAGACCTCCACTTCATCCTCATTTGCGTCAGAGGAAGATAGTTCTTGGTATGTAAGCCCTTCGTATGACACAACCTCGGGCGGCACGTCCTGGCTCTTGTTGGTGGCATTCCTCTTTTTGTTACGTCTCTTCTTGCCCGTAGCATCCTGGGTGACGTTGGGTTGGGTATTATCAACATTTTTCTCTGTCGTTCGCTATTCCCTTAGTAGCAACCTTTGCTCTGATATCACGTTGTCACGTTCTTAGTCTTGAACTAAGCGCACGTGCGGCATTTGACAACTTGCTCACGATCTTGCACAACTCGGTCAAGATCTTGCTATGCCAAATCAGCCTAAAATACTACACTCAAGATCGCTAAGGGAATGTTAGATAAGAAAGATAAGAGAAATTTGCCAAAAGAACCTTTTGTATTAGAGAGAACTTGAATTGTTTATTTTATGAGCATCTAATTTTTGACCGTGCTTGAATTTTTTCCGCTCCCATCTTCCCACACGTGTCCCCACTCTTTGTCCCCTACACTTTGTCTCAACTTCTCCTTTCCCTTGTCCCCAATGCTTTTCCCCCATGCTTGTCCCCACTCACAACCCCCTCACATGTCCCTCATTCAAAAAAAAAAAACACACGAACACAAAAGAGGGGGGAGCAGCTGTTTTTCCTTTTTTTTAGCTGGCTAATCATACACTCATCTTCCTCACTTCATCTCTTCCAATAAACACCACCAAAATTTCAGCTAAAGAGATCTCTCGAAACCACCCCAAAAATCATGTAAAACTCCATAAATCTCCCTTAAACCACCTAAAACCAAGCTGAAAAACAACCAAACTTGCCTCAAAATTGTTGCAAAATAACCCTTCAAACCACCTGAAATTGTCCATGTCTTCACCGTAAACAACCATCCATTCCGGCGAAAACCAGTCGAGCAACCAAACTCCGTCGAAGATACGGCGAGGCTTCTATGTCGAGGTTCCGGTTCGCAGCTTCAGCGTTCTAGTCCGACGGTTGTTGCTCTATTTGTTCTGATTAAGTTGTAAATTTTCAGCTTTGTCCATCAATATAAAGGTTAATCTCTAACCTTTCTTTTAATTAATATTGGTTATTGTCCTTTTTGAGCTTGAATAAATGTTAAGCATGTATGGATGTTGTTTAATCTTTGAGTTAGCTTTGTATTGATATTGGCGGTGTCTTCTTGTGGATAATCATTTTTTTTTTGAAATCTTGCAAATAATTATATCTTTTTCTTCAAGTTTTCGTTATTTGGCAGGAGAACTTTTCCGGTTCATTAGATTTCGTTGTGAAAGATGCTTATGTCTTTTATATTAATATTATAATAATTATAAATGTTGGAGCAGTAGATTGCATTTGCTTTCCATGTTTGCTGGACGTTTAACCTTTTGTGGAAAAAGAAATCTCATGAATAGTAGAAAATAAAAAGTTAATTTTAAATTTGGGAAAGTATACAAGGTCTTTATGAGAGGTGTTTTAATTTAGTTTGAAGTAGATTATAATTATATTGCTCATTCTTGGCCTCACAGTAATTTCAAACTTAGGAAAAAGAAATAAATCATGAATGCGTTAGAATGCTTTAGGAGCGCTCCTAATTAATCAAATCATCGTGATTATGCATACGTTCACGTGGCATAATTGCAATTTTCAAAATTAAAACTGAAGTATGTGTTCGCGCAACTTTGGCCAAAACAATCTTAATCTAATAAAATGCTATTAATTGTGTACATGTACGCGTGACATGATTTTGGCACAATAAAGACAGATTCATACACGTGATTCGTTTCAAAGATAATTTCATATTTAAATAATTAAAAGCGGTTAGATAAAATATAAATATCAATAAATCACAGTTTATCCAAAAATTAATAAGCCAAATGTAGTCAATAAAGCAAGTGTGCTAGAACCACAGGACTTGGAGAATGCCTTATACCTTCTCCCCGGTCAACTAAATTTCTTATCCGGACTTTGTTTTCGCAGACCAATAATAATAGAGTCAAATCTTCCTTTGACTAGGGATTCAAATAAAAGGTGACTTGGAACACCCAAAAAATCAATTCTACGTGGCGACTCTGTAAATAAAATAATCCCTACTCAAGTTTGTCACTTTAATTGGAAAAACTCTTTAACTCACAACAATCCATATGACCTACACTATCGTTTTGGGGGGCATAAAAGGGGTGTGACAGCTCTGGCGACTCTGCTGGGGACTCTCAAGAATTCGAGCTTGTACATTGACTTTATGTGGCTTTATTAATTTTTGTATATATTGTGATTTATTTGGGCCTGATGTGTTACTTGCCCACTTTTTACTGTTTTGATATTGTTTAATTATGCATATAAATTATATCCTCTCTCACACCCCTCTGAGTCTTCTGATAGTTAGTTATGTTGTGTTCGCCTACCAGCATCACAAAATTTCTATCTTGAGATAAAGCCAGTTAGCCTACCAGCTTCTGGTGAAGGATTTAGTCACACATATTTTGGCGGGAGAGTCGTTAGCTAGCCAGTGTTGTTCTACTACTGGTGACGCTTGACGCTCTTCAGCTCGGGTTGTCCGCCCGGGTAAGCCAGGTCTAGATACCATCTCCTTTAGGATTTTTAAACTTGGAAGAATAAATCTCATGACGGATATTCCTAGTAGGTTCGCTTTATTTGCGTCACGTGCATTTGACTTTGGGGACTCAACAAAGGGGTTGGGTCCGTCTAGGGCAGGTGTACCCAAAATAAAAGACCATCCTGATGCATCTTACGTACTATTTGTGCATTTATTTATTTCGGCTTACATGTTGATCGGCTAGGGAAAGAAAATCAAAAGAAAAATCAAGAGTGAGGTAGGAAAGAGAAATTTTCCCGGTTCTGAAAATTTCGGTACATGGAAAAGTCCTGAAACTCTGTCGAAATATTTTTGAAACAAAAAGAGTCATTTCGAAATGAGTCAATATCTTCAAAAGCATATTTTTCCGGTTGTGTCAAAACTGACCGAACTACGCGGGTCTGATTCTCACCGGATGTGAGATATGTAGGCAAACTTCATCGGTTCCGGCCCTCAATTTTCAAAAGTCCAAAAAGATATTTTCTTTTAATTACTTCTTTAGAAGTTTCTTTTTTTGAGACCAAAAATCCAAAAATATTTTCTTCCTTTTTTTTTGTAAAAAGTCTTTCTCCCAAAATCTAAAAAAATATTTTCTTTCTTTTGAAATTAAAAAAAAAAAAAATCAAAATTCAAAAATATTTTTTCTTCTTCTTTAGAAGTTTTTATTTCACCAATTCCAAAAAAAAAAACAAATCGAAAAAAAATATTTAAAAATATTTTCTTTGCTAGAAAATTTTGTCGGATTAATTGTACATGAAAAAGAGTTTAGTTTATCTATTTTATTTCTGATCGACCGGCCCCAATAAAAAATAAATTCAAAAATAGTTTCCCTTTCCTTGATTCCCTCTCTAGAATTCTTTCCTTAGAAAATTCAAAAAGAAAAACTTAATTCCAAAAATATTTTCCTTCTTTTCCAAAGCCTTTCATTCGAAAAACAAAAAGAACAAAAAGAATCTTCAAATCAAAATCCAAAATATTTTCTTCCTTCTTTAGAATTCCTTTTTTTAAAAAAAAAAACAAAATCAAAATTCCATAAAAAGAAAAAAAAAACTCAAAAAATATTTTTAAAAGTTTTTATATATAAAAAAAAAGAAAAGGAAAAATGGGCCAGTCTATTCCCAATCTTTTCGAACTACGCAAGATCTGATTCATGCGGCGTCATGATACGTAGGCAATACCTATCGGATTCGATCATTGACATCAAATAAACTGAGTGAAAAAAAAGAGAAGAAAGAAAAAGAAAGAAAAGAGTCACAAAAATAACAAAAATAACAAAGAAAAATAAATAAAAAAATAAAAAAAGAAAGAAGGAGTGAAAAATCCAAAAGGAGAACACTGTGTCCAGTTTGACAAAGAAAACAGCGGAAAGTTTTCGTAAATATGCCGTCAAATGGCGCGAGCAAGCCGCCAGGGTAAAGCCTCCAATGGACGAAGCAGAAATGATTATGGTCTTCCTACAGGCCCAAAAGGCATACTACTTTCAGAATATGATGTCCATTATAGGTAATCCGTTCACCGAGGTTATCAAAATTGGGGAGATGGTCGAAAATAGTTTTAAAACGGGCCGAATCTTGAGTCATGCTGCCTTTAAGGCCACATCACAGACCGTTCAAAATGGTTCACAAAAGGAGGGAAGAGGGAGCCATGATGGCTTCGAGCTCGAGGGCCCCCACATGTCATTAACAACAACAACAACAACAACAACAACCCAGTATAATCCCACTAGTGGGGTCTGGGGAGGGTAGTGTGTACGCAGACCTTACCCCTACCCTGGGGTAGAGAGGCTGTTTCCAAATGACCCTCGGCATCCTTCCCTCCAAGAACTCCCCACCTTGCTCTTGGGGTGACTCGAACTCACAACCTCTTGGTTGGAAGTGGAGGGTGCTTACCATCAGAGCAACCCACATGTCATTAAGACAATCATATATGCTTCCTAAGGCCCCACAACACTATTATCCCCATCAAGATGATGCTTATGTCGTGGCACCACCTCCCTATGCGGTGATGAGCATGCAACCTTACACGCGACTAGAGCATTATACACAAAACTGAGCTCGACATCCCCGAAATGCCCGTCCCTACCAAGCTCCATATAATCTCCAACCAAATGTTCTCCAATAAAATTCTCATCCAAGAGAGCCCCTCAGAAGGAATCAGTACACCCATTTGGTGAATCATATTCAAGTTTGTTTCAAAAGGTAATCGGGCTAGGTCTGCTGTAGCCAGTGACGCCGAACCGGCCAAACTCTGAGTCCCCCTCGCACCAATTTGATGCTGGATGTGAATACCACTATGGAGCAGTGGGACACGATATTGAGGACTGTTTGTACCCTCAAGAGGGCAGTTGAAGACTTGATTGAAGCCGAAAGAATCGTTCTTCGAGACGAAGAGGCTCTTGATGTGACGAACAATCTGTTGCATGCTCACAACATTAGGCCAGTCATTGTAATGATCTGTGATGATGAGGAATATGATCTGGCACTGAATTCTATGGTAACCATTGTCGAGACAGAAGAAAAGCAAAAAAGCAAAAAAAAAGAGTTCACCAAACCTGAAAAGTTCTCTGTCAGGCGGGAGTCTCGGTAGTCGGTCTTGCTGTCTTTTCTGCTTTCGAATTATTTAAGGGTGTAATTCGGATACTTTACTTTATTGTCTTACTTTCTCATGTAAACCCTCTATCTTTAAAAAATTAAAAAAAAAATCAAATGAGATTAATATTTTATTGTCAAGGAATGCCTCTCTTCTTAATCTTGTCACCTTTCTTATTCTTTTTTCAGCTCTGTTAATGCAGAATTTAATAACATGACATGCTTGCGGACTTCATGCCCAGATCCTAAGACGTTGTCAGACCTATAAATAATGAATTAAGACGCAGAATGTTTTGAAGACAAGGCTTGTAAGAAAATAAATAGAAAATTAGAACGAAGTTGAGATTCCCTCTCTTCGGATCATTGTTGAAGCTGAGATCGAGGATAATGAATCGGTCAAGACCCGGTCGGAACAGTTGACTATTATTAATGAAAAATGGATGGTCGCAGTTTGTCAGGGGTAGTTGTACCAACAAAGAATGACTCATGTCTACAATAAGAAAGTGCGGCCTAGGAAATTTGGAATAGGACAACTCATTCTGAGACGTATCCTCTCACCTCATGAAGAAGCTAAGGAAAAATTGGCTCCAAATTGGAAAGGTCCATACATTATAACGAGAGTACTGCAAAAGAGAGCGTTGTACCTGGGAAGCATCGAAGGAAATGTCCCTGAAACAACTGTCAATGCAGATGCAGTCAAAAGGTACTTTGTTTGATCCTCTATGTAGCATTATGTTCTCTGATTGGGATGACGAAGGCTTTCATTCTCGCTATCCAAACACCATCAACCATTTGCTAACTCTTTTGAGTCGGTTACCTTTCTTTGATTACCCTCTTTGGAACCTGACTGAGTTTATTAAAAAAAACAAACAAATAAAAAAAATGAAAAGAAAAGAAAAAAAGAAAAAAGGAAAAAAAAAGAAGAGAAAAAAGAAGAAGAGAGAAACGAAAACAAAACAGAAGAAAAACAAAACAAAAAAAATTGAACAAGTTCATATTCCTTGAACTACGTTCGACTTGATTCCGAAAGGATACGTCGGCAGCCTCTCTCTGGGGTTCAGTCACACCAAAATAAAAATTCACATTCCATAAAAAAAAATTGAAACTGGGGCAGATGTTACAATGGTTTAGCAGTGGTTTAGCCCGAAAGGTTCCAAAGTTGTAATTCAATCTATATCATTTTTACCCAAATCCTTTTCAAGTCCTTTCGATCAATTAATGAGAGTGTTAAAGAATTGGAGGATATAGTCATTTGGATCTGATGCAACCAAAATGAGAGAAATAAAATGAGAGAGTCTTATTAGTGAAAACCCTCACGGGCACCATAGGGCGATGGCGAGCACAGAAAATGAAAATGAGAGTCTTGTAGTGAAAACTCGCAAAGAGCACTACAAAGCGATGATGAGAAGTGAAATGAGAGAGTCAGCTGGTGAAAACCCGCAAAGGGCACTACTGATCGAAAAGAGGATCCTTCCAGTCACTAGCATCGACACAATCCTGAGCAAGGTTTCTCGGTTTCGAAGCAAAAGTTGTGATGAATATTTAAGGGTCGAACGGTTTACAAGGATTAGGCGTCCAGTCCAAGGCATGTCATGTTCATTGAAGTCTGCATGTACTCCAGATAATTCCTTATTTTCTTTCCCCGAGAGGGATACCTCTTGCCTAAATTCATTGTCCATTCAATTGTTTGTTGTTCTTTGAGTCCCTTTCGATCTAACTTGTTCCAAAAACAAGGCAAAGAAGGGATGGCAAGACTGATTTACAAGGCTCTCATTTGATACAAGCTAATATGCAAAAAAGGCACCCAGCCTTGGCAGGGGCATCAAGTCAACGTCGACTGGCCATGGCGGCCAATGCTTCGAAATCAAAAAATCTTATAAGGAGGAAATCAAATTGAAAGTGCCTATAAGGCCAAAATGAAGTTGAAAAGGTTAAGTCCCAAGTGGCTAATAGTTTTGGCAAAGTTTGAAAAGCCAAAGACTCTCCGGAGCTAGAAATGCAAGTGGTATTTAGGAAATCTAGTGGCAGGTTGAAATCATCATCAAAAGAAGATGGGCACAAAGCCAAGCTGCCAAAGACATCAAGGCCACACACAGACCACCATTTTTTAAAAATTCATAACTTTTCTTTGTTTGTAGCAGGAATAAAGCAGTGCAGAATGGTGATTCCTAAAGGACGATGTCACCAAAGGTAAGTTTCCTTAAAATCTCCAATTTTCCTTTAATTTTAGCATGCATCACTACTGTTCATACCTCTCATTTTTCGAAGCTTAACCCAGGTAGAACCTTTTCGCCAGGGGGACCAAGCTCACAGTTCCGGATAGAAGTACTCTTCACCCAGGTTGTTTTTCGTAGCTTAACCGAGGTAGAACTATTTCGCCTAGGGTGATCCAGCTCATAGTTCTGGGTAGAAGTACTCTTTGTCCAGGCTTGTTTTACGTAGCTTAACCCAAGTAGAACCTTTTCTCCTAGGGAGATCTAGCTCATTGTTCCGGATAGAAGTACTCTTCGCCCAGGTTGTTTTTCGTAGCTTAACCCAGGTAGAATCTTTTCGCCTAGGGGGATCCAGCTCATAGTTCCGGGTAGAAATACTCTTCGCTCAGGATGTTTTACGTGGCTTAACCCAAGTAGAACCTTTTTGCCTAGGGGGATCCAACTCATAGTTCCGAGTAGAAGTAACCTTCGCTCAGGATGTTTTACGTAGCTTAACCCAAGTAGAGCCATTTCGCCTAGGGGGATCTAGCTCAAATTTCCGGGTAGAAGTACTCTTCGCTCAGGCTGTTTTTCATAGCTTAACTCAGGTAGAACATTTTCACCTAGGGGGATCCAGCTCATAGTTCCGGGTAGAAGTACTTTTCGCTCAGGTTGTTTTACGTAGCTTAACCCAAGTAGAACCTTTTTCGCCTAGGGGGATCCAACTCATAGTTCCGGGTAGAAGTACTCTTCGCCTAGGCTTGTTTTCCGTAGCTTAACCCAGGTAAAACTTTTTCGCCTAGGGGGATCCAGCTCATAGTTCGGGGCAGAAGTACTTTTCGCCTAGGCTGTCTTTCGTAGCTTAACCTAGGTAGAACATTTTCGCCTAGGGGGATCCAGCTCATAGTTCCGGGTAAAAGTACTCTTCGCTCAGGTTGTTATACATAGCTTAACCCAGGTAGAATCTTTTCGTCCAGGGGGATCCAGCTCATAGTTCCGGGTAGAAGTACTCTTCGCTCAGGCTGTTTTTCATAGCTTAACCCAGTTAGAATCTTTTCACCTAGGGGGATTCAGCTCACAGTTCCGGGTAGAAGTACTCTTCGCCTAAGCTTGTTTTCCGTAGCTTAACCCAGGTAGAACCTTTTCGCCTAGGGGGATCCAGCTCATAGTTCCGAGTATAAGTAATATTCGCCCAGGCTTGTTTTTCGTAGCTTAACCCAGGTAGAACATTTTCGCCTAGTGGAATCTAGCTCATATTTCTGGGTAGAAGTACTTTTCGCTAGGCTTGCTTTTCGTAACTTAACCCAGGTAGAACATTTTCACCTAGGGGGATCCAGCTCATATTTCCGGGGAGAAGTACTCTTCGCTCACGATATTATACATAGCTTAACCCAGGTAGAACCTTTTCGCCTAGGGGGATCCAACTCATAGTTCCGAGTAGAAGTTCCATTCGCTCAGGATGTTTTACGTAGCTTAACCCAAGTAGAACCATTTCGCCTAGGGAAAGCTAGCTCATAGTTTTTGGGTAGAAGTACTCTTCACTCACGATGTTTTACGTAACTTCACCCAGGTAGAACCTTTTCGCCTAGGGCGATCCAGCTCATAGTTATGGGTAGAAGTACTCTTCGCTCAGGTTGCTATACATAGCTTAACCCAGATAGAACTTTTTCGCCTAGGGGGATCCAGCTCATAGTTCCGGGTAGAAGTACTCTTCGCTCAGGTTGTTTTACGTAGCTTAACCCAAGTAGAACCTTTTTCGTCTAGGGGGATCCAGCTCATAGTTCCGGGTAGAAGTACTCTTCGCCTAGGTTATTTTCTGTAGCTTAACCCAGGTAGAATTTGTTCGCCTAGGGGGATCCAGCTCATAGTTCCGGGTAGAAGTATTTTTCGCCCTGGCTGTCTTTCGTAGCTTAACCCAGGTAGAACATTTTCGCCTAGGGGGATCCAGCTCATAGTTCCGGGTAGAAGTATTTTTCGCCCTGGCTGTCTTTCGTAGCTTAACCCAGGTAGAACATTTTCGCCTAGGGGGATCCAGCTCATAGTTCCGGGTAGAAGTACTCTTCGCTCAGGTTGTTATACATAGCTTAATCCAGGTAGAACCTTTTCGCCTAGGGGGATCCAACTCATAGTTCCGGGTAGAAATACTCTTCGCTCAGGTTGTTTTACGTAGCTTAACCTAGGTAGAACTTTTTTCGCCTAGGGAGATCCAGCTCATAGTTCCGGGTAAAAGTGCTCTTCGCTCATGTTGTTTTACATAGTTTAACCTGGGTAGAAATTTTTCGCCTAGGGGGATACAGCTCATATTCCGGGTAGAAGTACTATTCGCTCAGGTTTTTATACGAAGCTTAACTCAGGTAGTACCATATCTCATAGGGGATCCAGCTCATAGTTCCAGGTAGAAATAATTTTCGTCGCCCAAGTTTGTTTTTCGTAGCTTAACCCAGGTAGAACCTTATCGCCTAAGGAGATCCAGCTCATAGTTCCGGGTAGAAGTACTTTTCGCCCAGGCTTGCTTTTCGTAGTTTAATCCAAGTAGAACCTTTTCACCTCGGGGGATCCAACTCATATTTTTGGGTAGAACATTTTCACCTAGGGGAATCCAGCTCATATTTCCGGATAGAAGTACTTTTCACCGAGGTTTGCTTTTCATAGTTTAACCCAGGTAGAACCTTTTCGCCAAGGGGATTCTGCATTTTTTCAGTAATACAGGGCACCAACCCCTGGTTACATTTCCTTTTCAGTAATACAGGGCACCAACCCCTGATTATATTTCCTTTTAGTAATACAGGGCACGATCCCTTGGTTACATTTATTTTTAGTAATACAGGGCACCAACCCCTGGTTACATTTCCTTTTCAGTAATACAGGGCACCATCCCCTGGTTACATTTCCTTTTAGTAATATAGGGCTCCAACCCCTGGTTATATTTCTTTTTCAGTAATACAGGGCGCCAACCCTTGGTTACATTTCCTTTTCAGTAATACAGGGCGCCAACCCTTGGTTACATTTCCTTTTCAGTAATACAGGGCGCCAACCCCTGGTTACAGGGCGCCAACCCCTGGTTACATCTCTTTTCCAGTAATACAGGGCACCAACCCCTGGTTATATTTCTTTCTCAGTAATACAGGGCGTCAACCCCTGGTTACATTTCCTTTTCAGTGATACAGGATACCAACCCCTGGTTACATTTCCTTTTCAGTAATTCAGGGTGCCAATCTCTGTTTATATTTTCTTCTCAGTAATACAGGGTACACCAATCCCCTGATTATATTTCCTTACCAGCATAGGGTACACCAATCTCTGATCTCCTTACCAGTATAGGGTACACCAATCCCTAGCTGTATTCTCCAATATAGGGTACACCACTCCCTAGTTGATTTGATTTTAAATGCAATATACACCACTCCCTGGTATCATTGCCAATATAGAGTATCTCATTCTCTGACCACATTTTTCCAACATAAGGTACACAAATCCTTAGTTGAGACATTCTTTTGGGACAATAAAAAAAACAAAATCATCATGACCTTTTTTAGGGTGCACCATTACTGTTTTTTTTATTTGCTTTCAATAAAGAAGTAGTTTAGAATTTTGTTACAATAACGCACGAAATTTTCCTAGTGAAAACTGGGGCAGAAAAATTTCGTTTGTTTGTTTTTTGTGATGTCTGAGCAGGTTTTACCTCGAGGCACAAGGTTCGAGATAAACAAAAGAAGAAGTGAATCCAAATGCAGAAGCAGATGAAAATGATATGGACTGCTCAAAACATGACTGAAGTTACGAGCTTCATATTTTCCGTTTTGCTCAGAAGAAGCCGTAGAGGAATGAACTAGCACCTACAGTTAGCAAGCATCAAGGTTCAGATCAGAGTCTGCAAAAACAACCAGTCAAGACTCAAGATCAAGGTTCAGAAGACTTATAGATAGAAATCTTGTAACTCATAGTTGATAGGCTTGTTTAGTTCCTTTTAGATTTTGATATAATAACAGGGCCATGGACCGGGGCCTCGACAGAACCTCGCTCGACTCTCAAACTCATCACTCCATCATTCTACTTGAACAACACGTGACTTGATTCCCTTATAACCCGGGATATGTAGGTTGTCCAAAACCAGGACTCGGTTGCATATTTTTCTTTTATTTCCCTTTTGAATAACGGTATGACCAAAAATTAGTCATATCACTCATTTTTTCTTTGCCTAAAAACTTTTCATGTTTCCAAGCAAAGAGGGCCATGCTGTGAGCACCTAATTTTAAACCGTGCTTGAATTTTTCTTGCTTCCATCTTCCCACGCGTGTCCCCACTCTTTGTCCCCCACACTTTGTCTCCACTTCACCTTTCCCTTGTCCCCCATGCATGTCCCCCATGTTTGTCCCCACTCACAAACCCCTCACATGTCCCTCCTTCAAAACAAAAACACACACGGACACAAAAGATGGGGGAGCAGTTGTTTTCCTTTTTTTGGTTGGCTAATCATACACTCATCTTCCTCACTTCATCTCTTCCAATAAACACCACCAAAATTCCAGCTAAAGAGAGCTCTCGAAACCACCCCAAAAATCATGTAAAACTCCATAAATCTCCCTTAAACTACCTGAAAACCAAGCTGAAAAACAACCAAACTTGCCTCAAAGTTGTTGCAAAATAACCCTTCAAACCACCTGAAATTGTCCATGTCTTCACCGTAAACAACCATCCATTCCGGCGAAAACCAGTCGAGCAACCAAACTCCGTCGAAGATACGGCGAGGCTTCTATGTCGAGGTTCCGGTTCGCAGCTTCAGCGTTCTAGTCCGATGGTTGTTGCTCTGTTTGTTCTAATTAAGTTGTAAATTTTCAGCTTTGTTCATCAATATAAAGGTTAATCTCTAACCTTTCTTTTAATTAATATTGGTTATTGTCCTTTTTGAGCTTGAATAAATGTTAAGCATGTATGGATGTTGTTTAATCTTTGGGTTAGCTTTGTATTGATATTGGCGGTGTCTTCTTGTGGATAATCTTTTTTTTTGAAATCTTGCAAATAATTATATCTTTTTCGTCAAGTTTTCGCTATTTGGCAGGAGAACTTTTCCGGTTCATTAGATTTCGTTGTGAAAGATGCTTATGTCTTTTATATTAATATTATAATAATTGTAAATGTTGGAGCACTAGATTGCATTTGCTTTCCATGTTTGCTGGATGTTTAACCGTTTGTGGAAAAAGGAATCTCGTGAATAGTAGAAAATAAAAAGTTAATTTTAAATTTGGGAAAGTATACAAGGTCTTTATGAAAGGTGTTTTAATTTAGTTTGAAGTAGATTATAATTATATTGCTCATTCTTGGCCTCACAGTAATTTCAAACTTAGGAAAAAGAAACAAATCATGAATGCGTTAGAATGCTTTAGGAGCGCTCCTAATTAATCAAATCATCGTGATTATGTATACGTTCACGTGGCATAATTGTGATTTTTAAAATTAAAACTGAAGTATGTGTTCGCGCAACTTTGGCCAAAACAATCTTAATATAATAAAATGCTATTAATTGTGTACACGTACGCGTGACATGATTTTGGCACAATAAAAAACGGATTCATACACGTGATTTGTTTCAAAGATAATTCCATATTTAAATAATTAAAAGCGAATAGATAAAATATAAAAATTAATAAATCATACTTTATCCAAAAATTAATAAGCCAAATATAGTCAATAAAGCAACTGTGCTAGAACCACAGGACTTGGGGAATGCCTTATACCTTCTCCCCGGTCAACAAAATTTCTTACCCGGACTTTGTTTTCGCAGACCAATAATAATAGAGTCAAATCTTCCTTTGACTAGGGATTCAAATAAAAGGTGACTTGGAACACCCAAAAAATCAATTCCAAGTGGCGAATCTGTGAATAAAATAATCCCTACTCAAGTTTGTCACTTTAATTGGAAAAACTCTTTAATCCACAACAATCTATATGACCTACATTATCGTTTTTGGGGGCATAAAAGGGGTGTGTTATACTTGATGAATTACAAATGAATCGCCCCCTTTATATACTAGTCTCATAGGGACTAGCGAGTAAATAATAATTATTACACAAGGCCCTTATTATTTACAAGTAAGTCTCTTCTCTAGAATATTCTACATAGGTAGAATCTTCTAAGGACTTTCCTAACAATTTCATAGGGTTGTAAGATCTTCCATGAGAAATCTCTGTATATCTCTAGAACCTTCCCACGCATGTGCTAGTTTATTTCATATTTATGTTTTTCATATGTCAAAAATATATGCCGAGTGACACCTACGTGGCATGACGATGTGACGGGCCATGACATTATCTATAAAGATGATTGAAAATATATTACATTTATACGAGTTTATTGTTTACACACATATACATATATACATATATATACACACACGTTCATAATAGTTGAATTACTTAATAACTTAAAAATAAGATAATTAATATGCTACATCATACTAAAATGTACAGATAAAGTAAATTGAATTCTCTCCATATACACAATACATAATTATGCTGTCCCATTATATTGGAGGCATAAAATACTGGCAAACCCACTGCATATTTTATAAGTTGTAGCATTACCGAGACATCCACTATCAACTCCAGAATGACATATGCTTGACAACATTTTGCCACCGACATAAACATTTGTTTGCTTGTTTTTATATTTATTTTCCCTATATATAGTAGTAGAAACCTCATATTTTTTGTTTTTCATTTCTGTTTGATATTTACACTGGGTTGCATTTTAATTTTAATTTATATTGTATAAGGCCTATTAAAGAAAAAGCGTTCCTTATAGAATTTATTTTTATGTTTAGGGCTCGAATGTGATATATTTGATTAAGAATGAAAAAATTCTATTCATTCCCATCAAATTTGATATATTAATAGTAGAAGAGAGGAGGTATAGTTGTGCATCTCTATCTTTTATTTTTTTGGTATAATAAAACTCCTAATTCCTAAATACATTTACAAATTCTAAACTTATAATTAATTAACAAACTTTTCGGGCTTATTTAATCAAGAATTTAGAATATAAACCTAAGTTTCATTTATATAACTTACCTTATTCATTTATATAAACCTATAAAGTGATCATTGTTTCTTTCTAGTACGGAATTCATAAGCACAAGTGCTGCAATGATAAAAGTGATAATAAAAAGTATAAAAAGTGATATATTTGCTAGCCAATCAGATAAACTTGATTGACCCATCAATGTTAAACTAATTAATTAGGCTATTGAAACTATCTAAAAAGCATTATTGTTCAATGAAAGTTAATATGATGGCATTTTTGCAAACGAAAGTTAACATAGATTAATGTGTGCAATTGAAGAGATCATAACAATATTATAGGGTTGTTTGGAACTAAAAGAAAGAAAGGAAAATTAAGTAATCGTGGGTGGTTGGTGTTGGAATAATAATATATCAAAAGTAGAGAGGAAAAAGGCAAGAAGCTTTTATATAGCAGCCAAAAAGTCAAATAGGCTCTTGCCTTTCAATCTATCATAATGATATCTTCAGCTGATACAGAGGTAGTATAGATTTGCAACCAAGATTCATTATCATTGCTCTTGATTTTTTGTGCTTTTTTTTATGGCATAAAGAAACCCTACATACTGATACAAAAAGAAACCCTATATCTACGTATTCCCAACTTTTAATTTTCAGTTTTCAGAAGTTGTTTTGTTTACTTTTTTAAATATAAGTGACGGGCAAGTATGCGTTATTTGTATTTACTGAAATTTGAACTCTGATGTTTTGTGATTTTACCAATTTTAGTGATCATTAGGCATCTCCAACTTTTGCCTCTATTTTCTCCTTCAAATGAAGTAAAGTTACTCCAACTATTAATCTATTTTTTACTCCAAAAAAAAATATTCTATTATATATTCTTATCTCACTTTAATATTATATTATTATCTTTTAATTAAATTTTATTTTCTAATTTCTATTAAAAAAATTCTATCTTTTTTTTTTACATATTCATCACATAAAATTTATTTTACTTTCTTATATAACTATTTAATATAAAATTATTTTATACTATAATATTTTAAATAATATAATTTATAAGAAAATATTATAGATTATATATATTAACGGATAATTCAAACAAAAGTCGCTACTAGAAAAAAAAAAGCCAATTTTCGACTGTCAAATCAGTCGAAAATCGTATTTTTTCGACGGATTTCCGACCGAATAAGGTCGGTCGGAAAACACGTGGTCGCAAAATATTTGCGACCGAATTATTTGAAAATTTCTGACGGATTCGGTCGCAAACTGAAAAATAAAGGACACATTTGAATTTAAGTGATTGCGACCAAATTGGTCGGTAAATGTGCGACTGATTCAGTCGCTAATAAAAATAAAAAATATTGTTCTGACGGATTCCGTCGGAAAATTAAATAATAAAATTAATTTTTAATTAAATATTCCGACCAAAATAGTCATACATATTGGATATTAATTAATTAAAAATTTTCAGAAATTCTCAATTTGCGACCGAATCAATCACAAACCTGGGTTATTTCAGGTGAAATTTGCGACTTATTCAATCGCAAATCAGTCCCAAATCTGAAAATAATTTAGTAGAATTTTGTTGTATTTTTAATTACACCACCTGCCAAATAAAACAGCCAATCAAACACCTAGTATAACAATCCAAATCTAATATTTACAACAACACGAACACTAATATTTATAACAATCCAACCAACTAATCAAATAACATTAATTTTGATCAACCAATTATTAAAATACTAACTCAAATTCATAAATTAAACATGTCTCTAATTTCAACTCTAAAACATTCAAATAGCTAATCCAAGTCAGACTCAGTTTCCTCCTCACACTCAGACTCCATTGCAGTTTGATTGCCTTTCTTGCTTTTCTTTTTAACAATTTTTGGATCAAAGACTAAATTGCATCACATTCTTGCAACATTTGATCCATTCTTTTACGCATAGCTTCCATGTTTTCGTGGGAAACTGATGCACCAGCGAATAATGCTGCTGGGTGACTGGAGGATGGCTGTACTCCGATTTCGTAGACTCGACCTTTATATATCACTACAAAAAAATTGGAATTAGCTACGAAGGTCGTCGCTAAAATGCTCGTAGCTAGCAGAATTTCTTGATAATCCGTCGCTAAATGAGATTAGCGACATATTTTTCTGCTTAGCTACAAAATTTGTCCGTCGCTAAAACCTGATTTTTTTAGTAGTGTGTGTATATATATGTGTGTGTGTGTGTGTGTGTGTGTGTGTGTGTTTAACTTTGGTTGTTCACTCTTCTTCTTCCACTCAGGGGTGTTCCACTTCTCTGAAAGATGATTCCAAACATCTACACGTATCCACTCAGGCTTGGTGCCACCTCTCCTAGCAACATGATGTGAATCTGTTATCCGATTTTGTGCTCTCTTCTCGGAGTTAGCATTCACCTAATTTTCAAGTACAGGCTGCCAAACGCACCTAACCTACAAAAAAGAATAAATAATATTAGACGAATGAGGATAAATATTAATAAAATTTATTTTATTCTTACCTTACATTGTTGCCATAATTGCTTACCTCTGTGATGGGCTGCCATATTCTATCAGGCAATGCATTAAACGTAACATGCATCTATGAATACATGAAACTATGATAATCGTGGCTTTTCAAAGACGTCAACTTTCCTTCTTTCATGTCAACACACCTAGACAGGTTTGATGCATACCCATCAGGCATACTCAAATTATTAACCCAATCACACATATCTCTTCTTTCCTTCAAGGTGAATGTAAAACTGGCCTTGGATTTTTGAATCTTGTTGTTCAAATATGTTAGGTACAATTCACTTCGCCTACAATATTCTTTTAAGTCCATCCTGACCTTCAGGTTATCCTTTGTCTTGTTGTTGACATCCATCACAATATTAAACAAGTTGTCAAACAAAATATTTTCGATAAGCATGACATCAAGATTATGCCGAAGAAGATTGTGTTTCCAATAAGGTAACTCCTAGAATATACTTTGTTTAGTCCAGTTGTGTGTAACATCATAACCAGGTATCTTATTAGACAAGGGATACTCTGTTACCTTAGGTAGATCCCTAGCTCTATTCTAAATCTCTGCTGGAGACAAGACGGATGGTAGCTCCTCGTAATCAGTTTTGTTCTTCATAATTGCACTATTATTTCTCCTGAACTCATGATCTATTGGCAAGAAGCAGCGATGACAGTCAAACCATGTGTTCTTACCTCCATGTTTCCAAGTGAATACTTTTGTATCTTCCACACAAGTCGGGCAAGCTAACTTTCCGGCAGTCGACCACTCATAATCAGTTTTGTTCTTCATATGTGCACTAGTATTTCTCCTGAACTCATGATCTATTGGCAAGAAGCGGCAATGACAGTCAAACCATGTGTTCTTACCTCCATGTTTCAAAGTGAATACCTTTGTATCTTTCACACAAGTCGGGAAAGCTAACTTTCCGGCAGTCGACCACTCGAACAACATTATATAAGTAGAAAAATTATTTATAGTCTACATCAAAGCAGCACAGAATCTGAAGTTTTGCTTAGTTGATACATCATATGTTTTCATACCTTGATACCACAATAACTTCAACTCATCAATCAAAGGCTGCATGTAAATATCAATCAACTTTTTAGGATTGTGTGGACCTGGAACAATACAAGTTAGAAACAAATATGGACTTGTCATTCATAATTCATGTGGAAGATTATACGGCATAACAAACACCGGCCAACATGAATATGGTGCAGCAGAGACTGCAAATGGAGTGAATCCATCAGCGCATAATCCCAACCTAATATTTCTTGGTTCATTAGCAAAGACCGAGAATACCCCTATCGAAATGCTTCCATACTTCCCCATCAGAAGGATGACGTAGAACACCAACTGGCCTTCTATTCTCATAATGCCATCCCATATGAGGAGCGGAGCTCATTGATGCATACAACCTCTTTAACTTTGGTATAAGGGGTAAGTAGTGCATCGCCTTCACCGGGATCTTCTTCTTTTTATCATTTGTGGCCTTCTTATAATGAGGCTTGTTACAAAATTTACAGTTCTCTAGAGATGCATCATCTTTATAAAATAACATGCAACCATTCTCATAGCAATGAATCCTCTCTGATGAAAGACCCAAGTTGGAAACCAATTTTTTTACTGTGTGGAAATCTTTGGGCAGGTCATTGTTACTCGGATTAAGTTCATTCATAAGCCCAATGATAGAATTCATGCCCGATTGAGAAATATAACTATCTCACTTAATCTGAAGTAATCGAACAACAACAGACAACTTGAAATGCACTGAGCCTTTATACAACGGACAACTAGCTTCCTCTAACTCTTTGAAGAACTTCTTAGCCTTATCATTTGGTTCAGATAGAGCCTCCGGGAGCATCTCAAAGGCATCCCTCGTCATGTCATTGAATCTAGAATTTTTAATATTATTCTCCACTACGGGACTACCCTCCTCACCACCAAAAGAATTATAAAAATCAATATCATTTACGCTATCAAGATTCTCCCCATGAGCAGTCCACACATAATAATTTTTCATAAATCCCTTTTTAAAAAGATGACATGTAACAACATCTTCTCCTAATAACTTAAACATACTTGCATTTCACACATGGGTACCTAATCGTTCTTTCATTACGAAAATCATCAAGTGTCTGTGCCTTAGCAATAAATACAGCAACCCCTTCTTTAAATTCATCCCTTAACCCCTACACGATTAGGATGATTCCTATTATACATCCATCTACGATGCGCAAATGCCATCTACACAAAGAAAAAAAATTAGAAGTTAACATATTTATTTTATTTATACTAATTACTAAGTTTATTCTCCCAAAGGTTATCTAAATAGTTTAATTATATATTTTACTATAATACTTAGGTGGTTTCAATATTAATAGGTACAATAAACTACTGTAAGAAAAACAAAGTCCTAAAATATATTAATTAATCTAATTTATTTCAAATTAGCATATGATAGCACTCTAATACTAAATTGACTGCATTTCTTCATTTCGTTCCAATAATAAATAATATAATTAATACATAGATAGGGCATGGGGAATTTCCAAACGAAAAGCCGAAACAAAGAAGTATTAGCACTTAAGTTATTTCTCAACTAACCTAACTTGAATGTATAAACAAATCTAACTCTTTAAAATATTGTTCAACTCTAATAGAGGAATATTAGCACTTAAGTTGTTTTTATATAAACAAGAATTCCATTACTCTAGAAAATACCCAAATTACTCTAAATTTTTTCTTGATTTACTATTGGATACATACAAGTATACTAGCCATTTTCACAAGAACATCTAACTAAAAGGAAAAAAATGGCTAATTAAAAAACTAGAGAAGAGAGAAGAAAAATGTGTGGGGGACTGTATAAAAATAGATTTGCGATCGAATCGGTCACAATTTAAAATTTTGAAATTTTTAAATAGTTGCTGATTCGGTCACAAATCCGTTGGCCAGTCAGACCTCGTTTTTGTTGTAAATTCCGACCATATCGGTCGAAAGATTTATATTTGTTTTAATTTCTGCGATTGATTCGGTCAGAAGCCCTAAAAAAATATTTTCGCGGTATTTTTCGCGTAATTGAGCGACCGAAAGAGTCACAATTTGGAGCCAAAAATTTTAAAAAAAAACATGTATTTTTAATAACGTTTTCGACCGAATCAGTCGGAAATTGCGACTGCATTAAATCGGTCGAAATTATTCAGTTGGTAAATAGCTGTTTTTTAGTAGTGAGTGAAATTATTGAGATACAAGATAATTAAATACATATTACATCATGGTAAAATTCAGATTAAATACTACATAAATATTTAACTGTCACCTTTAGTATACTCCCATAAATGATCTATTAATACATTACAAAGTGTAAAATGAGTATCTTTGTCCTTAATTATTTTGTGTCGAGCTAAAAATTATTCAAATCGGTGATTTTCATCTACTACCATTTCTACCATTGGAGGTGGACATTCCCAACCATCTTGAATTGGTGCATTAAGATCATGCTCATCCTCGATTATCATGTTGTGTATTATAATACATGTAGTTATTATATAAAGAGATAAATTGAAAGAGTTACATAATAAAAATAATAATAAAGTAATAGGGAATAGTAATGGAGGAGATGAATAGTGTCACTCCAAATTTGGAGTGACACAATTCATCCCCCATTTTGCACCCAAAAATGCAGCAGTGTTAGAGACGAATTACTCCAAAAAACACCTGCATTATAGTAAATGCAGTTGGCGCTAGAGATGCCGTTAGGCCACATCTCTAAGTGCAAAGTTCATTTGTTTAAAGGATAACTTATGAGTTTAAGTTCTATACTTCTGTAGATTGATGGTGCAAACAATATTTACATAATCATGTCACTTAGGTAAGTAATTACAGATAAAACTATTAATAAGAATTAATTGATAATCTTATAAAAAAATGTAAGTTACACTTTACATTATAGGTCAAAATTCACTTAGGGGTCATTTGGTAGGATGTATAAGAATAGTATTAAACAGGCTATATTAATACTAGGATTAGTTATATTGGGATTATTTATTATCGACTGTTTAGTTTGGTGTATTAAAGGTTTTGAAAGGATAGTTCAATCTTTATCCATGCTTATCCATGTATTAAAAATTATAATATTACTAATTAATGCCATGATTTGCTATGTGTAAGAATAGTACTAATAGAGTGTATAGCTAATATAAGTATTAGTTATATAGGTTGAAAATTACTACAAAACAAGAGATTAATAATACTAAAGTTAATACATGTATTATTTTTTCTCATACATCCTACTAAACAACCCCTTAGTGTAAAGAAGCTTTGCATTATCAGTATATATTACTTAATTCCTTAACTTATATGTAATGTCAGTATAAAAAAAATTTAAACTATCATTTTAAAGTTGGAATTGAGGCAAGCTCACTTGGTGAATTCCCTGCCTTCCACAATTGAGATAGAGAGTTCAAATCCCATTAGTTACCTTTTGTATTATGTTTCCCACATTAATCTTTATATTAATAGTTTCACAAATCACAAACTCCAATCTTTTAAGATCACTTGATAAACTAAAAATTCTTAGGGTATGCTTGGTACTTTTTCATATTTGGTCGGGTTAAATGTTTGAGAAAATACTTTTCTTGGGAACTAATTTTTCTCTAATTTAAGGAAATTGAAAACTATTATATGTGAAAACTTAGGGTGTGTTTGATACAAAGAAAAATATTTTCAAGAAAATATTTTTTAATTTTTTTATATTTGGTTGACTTAAATATTTCGAAAAATATTTTTCTTGTGAACTCATTTTTCTTTATTTTATGAAAAATGACTTCCCTACAAGGAGAAGGGAAAACATTTAAAAAAACTCTCTTTGAACCATCCCCACACTCATACCCCAATCCACTCCCGCCATTCCCAAACACCCCTACCTACCCGCTCCCGAGCTCACCTATCCCTACCCGCCCTCCTATCTCCCCCGCCCTTGGAATACTTCTGGCCAAAACATCACCCTACCCAACCCTGCTCGCCTACCTTAGCAAATCGAACCCAGACTCTGACTCTTAGGCCACACATGTAATGACCCGGCAAGTTATTTTAAAAGCTATAGCCTCGTTCCCCTATTCACCGCTCATTCTGTGCTTTATAACTGTTATGTGACTTGCCGGAGTAATTGATTTAGGTCCGGAAAAATTTTAGAATGAATTGGAACACTTAGTTCCAAAGTTTAAAAACTTAAGTTGAAAAGGTTGGTTGGATGTCGACCTATGTGCAAACGACCCCGGAATAGAGTTTTATGATTCCAACAGCTCTGTATGGTAATTTTGGACTTAGGAGCGTGTTCGGAATTTTATTTAGAAGTCCACAGTTAAATTAGGCTTGAAATGGCTAAAATAGTAATTTAAGTTTGGAAGTTTGACCGGGGAGTTGACTTTTTAATATCGAGGTCGGAATCCAGTTCCAAAAATTTTTATAGCTCTGTTATGTCATTTAAGACTTGTGTGCAAAATTTGAGGTCATAGCAAAATTTGATAGGTTTAGACATCGAATGTAGAAGTTGAAAATTCTTAAGTTTCATTAAGCATGATTGGGGTGTGATTTGTCATTTTAGCGTTGTTTGATGTCATATGAGGTTTCAAATAAATTTGTATGATGTTTTAGGACTTGTCGGTGTATTTGGTTGAGGTTCCGAGGGCCTCGGGTGAGTTTCAGATGGTTAACGTATCAAAAAATGGGACTTAAACAGGTGCTGTAAAAGTTGCTGCGAATTTTCTTCTGCCCAGAAAATCGAGCCCATAAATCGAGCCGGTGATCGAAGGCAGGCTCGAGGGCCATGATCGAAGGCAAGGATCGAGGGCCATGATCGAAGGCCCAGGCTCGAGGGCCATGATAGAAGGCCCAGGCTCGAGGGCCATGATCGAAGCTACGATCGAGGCCCTGGATCGAAGCCATGATCGAGGGCTGTCCGGGTAGAATTATAAAGGCGGGGACTTTGTCCCATTCGCCATTTTTGACACATTGGAGCTTGAGTAGAGGCGATTTTGATAGAGTTTTAATGAAAAAAATTGGGGTAAGTGATTCTAACTCGGATTTGGTTAATATACACGAATATGTCATTGTTTTCACCATTTAATTAGTGTTTTGAGATTGAAATTAGGAAAAATTTTAGAAATCTCATAGAAACGAATTTTTGAGTTTTCGGTGTCGATTCGGAGTCGGATTTGAGTGAAACTGGTATGGTTGGACTCATAATTGAATGTGTTATCAGATTTTGTGAGTTTTGCCGGATTCCGATACATGGGCCCCGCAGGCGATTTTTGAGCTAATTTCGGATTTTATTGAAAAAGTATAGTATTTTCTTATGAAATTGATTCTTATAATTTTTGTTGACTGTATCGAATTATTTTGGCTAGATGCGAGCCATTCAGAGTTGGATAATCGAGGAAAAGGCCTACTAGTGGATTAAATTGGAGCAAGTCGAGGTAAGTGACTTGTCTAACCTTGTGTGGGGGAAATTTCTCCTAGGATTGGTATTGATGTGATAATTGTAATATGATGAAAGTCGTGTACACGAGGTGACGAGTGTGTACACGTACTAAATGTGAAAGATTATGTTTTTAAATTGTGTAGATCACTGTTGCATATTAATTAAATGATTAAATCTTGTTATATTCTCCATCATTGATATGATTTATATACTTTAAATTTGCTTGATTTTCTCCTGCTAATTATTTTTACCTGTTTAGCTGAAACTTGGTTTCTTTTATTGTGTGCATTATTTTAAGGTGGAATTTCTTTAATTTAAATATTATTAATATGAAGTATTTGATATTTTTAAATTTGGAACTGAGGCAACGTATTAAAAAATTTTAAATATTATTTTTGCTGAGTTATTTATTCCCGAATATGTTGTGAGATTTTGTACTCATTGTGATTGAGCCGTGAGCTCCCTGTTGTGGAAAGTATT
This sequence comes from Nicotiana otophora, assembly GCA_000715115.1. Classification (NCBI taxonomy): domain Eukaryota; kingdom Viridiplantae; phylum Streptophyta; class Magnoliopsida; order Solanales; family Solanaceae; genus Nicotiana; species Nicotiana otophora. Next base: position 43,717 of record AWOL01S0031950.1, read on the forward strand.
GTTGATGTTGTTTATTTTGGCAAATTTAATTATTTAGGCACTTGAAGTGCAAATTGTGATATATTGTGATATTGATACGCATGCGGTGGTATAAGATCTAGGTGTTGAAAAGAATGCGGTGAGATAAGGGTGGCTTGATACGCGTGGCTAATAGGGGAACTACTAGAAGTCATGCGGTGTGATAAGGGTGGCTAAAACGCGGGATGCTATTTCGAAAAAAATATTTTCTTTAAAATAAATTATGAAGGCTCCCGCGATGATATAAGGAAAATAAGATATTGTGAACTTATTTATAATTTGGGACTACGTGGTACCTCGGGAGTACCCTTGTTGATACTGATTTATGGCCACAGTTGCCTAAGATTATTATTGTGATTTTCTTAAAGTTGAAAAGAATTCTGTTTTGTTTCCATGAGGTATTAATTGCCATTATGTGATGTAATTAAATGGTGACATACTACTTGATTCATTTTTATTGTCATTTAATCTTATTATGTTGTTAAATATTTTACCATGCCATTATTTATTTTTTTAGTAGGGCCTGACCTAACCTCGTCACTACGCTACCGAGGTTAGGCTTGGCACTTACTGGGTACCGCTGTGGTGTACTCATATTACCCTTCTGCACATCTTTTTGTGCATATCCAAGTACATCTTACCAGCCCAAATATCAGTGAGTTACCTGTGTACGGAGACTTCGAGATATATCTGCCAGTGTCCGTAGACTCCGGAGTCCCCTTCTATCATTATCATGTTGCTTCTTTATTTTTCTTAAACCTTGATATATAGAGACATTGAGGATAAATTCATAGAAGCTTGTGACTTATTTCTACCGGATTTTGGGAGTTGTAATTATTTGAATTGTAGTTTATTTATTTCAGATATCTATTATTATTCCGCATTGATAGGCTTACCTAGTCTTAGAGATTAGGTGTCATCACGACCTCCTACGGAGAAAATTTGGGGTCGTGACAACACACTGACCTCTCCCCTCACGGTACCCACCCTTACACTACACTACCTACCATCCCATCTAGACAACTCGTTCCACCCTCTACCCACTAGGCGCATCAAACCCCGAACCCCCACCTCTAACCTAAACTCTGACCCTAAACGCCAACCTCAACCCAACTGCCAATTATGAACTTGGACTACGGCCCATGCGAATGAATTCAGATCCGACCCAGATCTCAACCGTAGGCCTAACACCAACCCTAAATCCCAATCCCGACCTAACCCTCGACCACAACCCCAACTTCAAGTCTGACTCCGCCCCTAGCCCTGACACCGGACCCCAAACCCGACCTCAAAATAAAACTCGACTATGATTCCCAACCTAAGATCCGGTCCCGACAATGACCCCAGATCCCAACACTAAATTCGACTCAACACTGATTTCGAACCTCGAGCTCGACCTTGGTGTACGACTCTATGTCCTAATCAACCTTGGACCCCAACCTTGACCTTGACTCTGGATCCTAAATCCGGCCTAGAATTTTGAACCTGACCCTAACTCCCCACCTCGGACTTGTTCCTGAACACGGACCTTGACCCCCACTTCGGATCCAACCCGACCCTATTCTTAGACTGTGACCCCTACCTAACTTCAAATCTCAACCCCAACCTCGAACTTGTCCCGACCCTGACTTTGATCTTTACCATGGATCCCGACCTTGACCATCGAATCTTGACCCCTACCCCAACCTCATTTATGACCCCCTGATCTCTACTACCCCTATTGCCCCGCTCCTTCTCTATACTGATCACCCATTCCGACTTTCATAATTTTTGGCTAGATTATATGTTTTCTAAAAAAGAAATATTATATGCTTACTATCCAAACCGAAAAATAAGTAAGAAAATCACTTATTTTTCATGAAAATATTTTGCTGAAAAATATTTTTTATAGCAAACACACCCTTAATATGGGATACGTTTTATCATGTTCGGAGCCATCATGTCACCTATGGATTTGACCGCATTCAGTAGTTTTAGATCAACTCCTATATTTATCTTTAAAAATTCAGTGATTTAACTCAGTAACTAAGAATGGAAGGATTTTTATCTTAAACCAATAAGTTTTAAATCCTAATTTCGACTCTAGTTTTTTAAACTTAGATAGCATAGTATTTGAACTTTTTCTCTCTTACCCTTTTGAGACCATAGGCCTATCATTAATTATCGCCTTTTTTTACTCCACTTTGTATCAAGTTTCTGTTCCATTATTTTGTACTCATCTCCTTGCCCTTTTATCATTGGATCCATTAAAGATTTCATAGTTAATATTTAAAAAAAACCCAAATGAGTGGCATGATACTTCAATGCAACAAATGTAAAAAGTCACTCTACTTTTTGGACAAAAAAGGCAAAGAAAGAAACAAACACAGAGCATTAAAACATGAAAAAGCTCCCATGTTCTCACCCTCCACACTGTTTTAATTTGGTTGACCTTTGGGTACAATATGGATTTACCTTTGCTTTTAGGCTAAAGTTGAAACATGCAGTACAATTTAAATCTAATTGACTTTGCTTAGAAAACCCACTCTAAGTGGTAGCACATCACTTAGTTCTTTTTTTGTCCTTTTTTTCCTTTCTTTTTCAACTTATAATTTTAGCGTTCTTACTGATATTTTAAATCTTTTTACTTTCTTAATGGTAGACCAGCTTATAACGAGGAGATGAAAAAGATAAGGTTCAAGCTATTGTAAAGGGGAAGAAAATATATGACATTTAGAAGAAGATTTTGAAACGACTTTCAATTAGATAAAGATCTGAAGATTTATGAGTGAAAATATTATTTTTTTTAAATAAAAAAAATTAAGGATTCACAAGTATATTATAAAGTTAATATTGAAATATTATCTATGGCAAAAAAGATATCCATCACATAAAGTTAATATTGAAATATTATCTAGGGCAAAATAGATATTATATAATTGAGTTTAGGTTACATACACTATTAGTGTAAAAATATTTACACTATCAATAACAGATAACTTTCTTATTTTTAAGTTTACAAATCTCGTAAAGATTACATATAAATATTATCTAAATGACCTAACAAGGGTAACCAAAACTATTTTACATATCTAGCTGGCACGTGAGGAGGAGCTATTTTGTTCCTTTTAACCTAAACTATACATATAAAGATCATCTTTCTCTTTTCTTTAGTGTGTTACCAAATATTAATGCCCTTACAGTTTCAAAGTCTTTTTCTTTTATAAGAAATCAAATTGCCTGCTCTCTCTTACAGTTGAGCTTCTTCACACACACTGAGAGAGATCTAAAGAGAGAGAGAGAGAGAGAGATGTTTAGCCAAAGCTTGTTTGAGGATCAAGCAGATATGTCATCACAACTTGGATTTTTCACTTTTCCTCCAAATTATAACAACAATATGGGCAGTGCAATTACTACTACTACTTTACCATTTGGAATATGCAACCATAAAACCCTCACCATAATCCCTCCCTCTTTTGCAGCAGATAATAATTCCCTAATTGAATCTACTGCTCTAAGGCAGAAAGAAGACCTTACTACTTCTATATTTGGAGGACCCCATCTTCTTTCCTTGCAAAAATCCACTGCAAATACATGGTAATCTTTAATACATATGTCTTAACCTTTTCTCTAGGAAAATGATACTAATATATACTTCTTTCAAAATTTAATTTATTACATGCAAAAGATGCCTTTTATTTATTTGGTTAGTATGTTGATCATAACTTTGTTGTAGTTTTTGTTAATTTGCATGTCTAGAAGTCATAGTTACTTATATGTTTAAGATGGTTTTGGAATTGATTTTAGGGCATGGGGAGAAGTGAATGAGAGCAACAATATTAAGAGATCAAGGGATAATATTGATGATCATTTAGGGGTTTCAGCAATTAAGATGAAGAAGATGAAATCATCAAGAAGGAAAGTAAGAGAACCAAGATTTTGTTTCAAGACTCTGAGTGATGTGGATGTGTTAGATGATGGTTATAAATGGAGGAAATATGGCCAGAAAGTTGTCAAAAATACCCAACATCCCAGGTACATATTAACTTCTTCCCATTATAAATCTCTTCTTTATTCTTTATTTGTTAGTTTCCAAACAATGGCTATTCCTTCCATGGAATTCTCTAGCTCCGTCTTTAAAAAAGAAAAGAAAACAAAAAGGTAGTCCCGATTCCACGTTTACGTACTATTCGGGGAAGGCCGTATCCTCAACTGGTATGATGTAGACAACCTATCTTAATGCAAATATTAACGGCTACATCCTCGGTTTGTACCCGTGACCTCACACGGAGATAATTTTCCGTTATTCCAAGGCTCTCTTCCTCCGTTTTCATCGATAAAATATTGTGCCTATCATTTTTTTTTTGTATATTTAATCCAAAAATTAATTGTTTAGCCACTTTTATCCACTAGTCAGTCATTAGGCCGACGAATATTTTGAAGCTAAAATCTTCTTGCTCTTTAATCTCCACCCTGAACATTGCATTAGCTGCCTTTACTATTAAAGCTTCAGTAGATTAGATTGGGGTTTAGCTAAGGATATTATGTAGGTAATTTCCTGAGAGAGGGCTAAAAGAAGTGTTATTATTAACTTCAAAAGATAGAAAATCATTTGAATACTATTAACTTGGTATTCATGAAATGATAGCTTTTTGGGCCATATTACAGAACTTAAATCAGATCGTATTGGCAGAGCTGAATCTTGACGATCTTTTAATTATGATTATTTGAAAAATGATTGCAAAACTTGTTGCCAAGTAAAAAAAAGATTCATTTAAAATCTCATCATATGATTATGGATATTCTTACTTAAAATTTGGTACAACTCATCAAGACCGGCATTGTTAATACCTCTATTAAATGAAAGAACCATGTGGTGAAACAAACAAAACAGAAAACACACATGCATTTTAGCATATGGAAACCCTAAGGAATAAAAAAGAAAAGAAAAAAGAAAAAGAAAATGGAAATGATGACCACTTTTTTTACTTCTAAAAGTTTGATATGGGGAGGATCCCATTGAGGATCTCTTCTTTGCATGATTTGGCTTTAGGTTAATAGTAAGTTGAAACTTTTTTATTGTTGAATGATTACTACTATTTGAGTTTTTTCTTTATTGAGGAGTTTGCTTTGCTATACTACTGTCTCCTTCTACCCACAACATAGTTACCTTGCTCGAACTCTTCAAAAATATTGTTGGGTGTGTCGGATCCTTCAAAAGTAGTACATTTTTGGAGGATCCGCCCGGGTGCGACAAAATTTTGAAAAATCCGTGTAACATCGCCGTAAGTAAGAGAAGAATTTTGATTAGAATATACACTATCAATGTAATTAAACGTATTGTAGCAAGTTGTCTTTCTTAATTATTTTTCAACTTGCTAATCATCTAGATCGTAATACGGATGACTCGACTTTCCCAATCCCCTATATATCCGGTGTCATAGATGTGAAATTTTTCGAACGAATTATGAGTCATTCTTAGTCTGATTTTTCTTTTGTTTTTATGATAGTATAAAAATTCTTTTGTATATCTAGAATTATTAAACTCATTTTAAATTACTAAAAGTGCAACAACTTTTTACATAAGCGACAATGTGAGATGCACAAAGGAGCCCACTGTTCTTAAAGGCTATTGTCACTAGTGATAATGAATCCAGCAATTGACAGTTTGCAATTGCTATATCTTTGTTTGTGCACTATTTTGATTTCCATTTCCTCATCTTTTTACCTTTTTGTTGTACTAGTACTAGGTAAAGGCACAACATTGCCCTACCAACAGCTCTATATTGCATTATCAAAATGTTCTAACGTTTAAGTTATATCTTAAGTGAGCTTCATATATCGCTTAATTATTTTGAATCTCACTTGACTTTTCTCCAAATCCCGGGGTTGATTTCTGTAGAATTACCGAAAAATATTACTATCATATTAATATCTATTGTTAAGTGAAAAATAAGAACATTTCATTAGAAAAGAGTAACCAAGAAATAAGACATTAGAGTGGTCAAAGACTATGTTGTTTAGACTCTTCAAAAATATCCTCCGGTGCGTCTTGAATTCTTTAAAAGTATTGCATTTTTGGAGGATCCCACACGGAGGTCCAATCAAAATAAATCAAATATGTTGAGGTGAATTTTTGGTTGGAACTATCTCGATCTCAAAATAAATTGGTCCAAGATTTAATCTTAGTTGAATTATAAGCTAGTGTTATCTCCTAAGTATAATACTATCAACTATGTTCAACATTTCAGAAACAATTTTTATGAATCTTTTCGAGTGAGAGAGCGCGTTCGAACTCTCCGGAAATGTCGCCAGGTGCGTGTTAGATCACTTTTGGAGGATCTGACACAAGTGCGGCTTCATCTGTGGGAGTCCGCACAACATAGATAATTATATATATGCCAAACAAGAAAAAGCTCTTAATGAAATTTTGTTTTTATTCTTCTTTTTCTTTTATTTTTTTGGGTTATTTATTGGTCAAATTTCAAGATGATGCAGATTCGCGTGTCGTCTTATTATACTGAACAAAATGAAATAATTATAGTCAGTCCCCAAATCTACTAGAATATGCATAGACTAGGGACTTTGCAGGTTTTGGCAGTTGTCACCACAAGTGTATAAATAAAATCCCTGTTCAAAGATAAGCATAGACATAACAACATGAGAAACTTTATGACATTTCCTGTTGCTTGCTGCAATTCATTATATTACGACATTTCTAGTCAAATTTGAGGATATATATTGAACTGTCTGCCTTGGTCTAGACTATTTCCTTTGTGGTATAGAATTAGAAAATTTTGTTCCAGGACTTTAAGAGCGCACCGCATGATGTGTAGGTTAAGCGCACCTCATAAATTCGAACTCTACGGGAGATAAAAGTTTAATACATAAATAAAAAATAATAAAAGAGTGGGTCCATTATTCATCGAAAGATTTCTAGGTTATTAATTTTTAATATGATTATGTGTTGCAGGAGCTATTACCGGTGTACACAAGATAATTGTAGAGTTAAGAAAAGGGTGGAAAGATTAGCAGAAGATCCAAGAATGGTGATTACAACATATGAAGGCAGGCATGTTCACTCTCCATCACTTGATGAAGAGGATTCACAAGCTTCATCTCAACTTAATAATCTCTTGTGGTAGTTGGCACCTCTACTTCCGAAGTTACGTGGCTGTTTTGCCGAGTTCCTTGGAGAAAGTTGTCTCGCGCCCTTAGGTACTCTCTACTTACCAGCATGTGTTGGTTTCGGGTAAAAATTGTTCGAGCTTTTCCTGAGAGTATATAAACTCATTCTATTAACCCTTTTTAAGTTTTCCATGTAATGAAAAAAGTTCATTTCCTATCTATTGATGTTATTAGTAACTATAAAGTCGAACGTACCATTTCATCTGTAATTTTGTATATCATGTGGACTTGGCTCTTTACTTTAATGGGCCTCACAATATTGTAAAGCGAGACTGCTATGCTTAAGTACTAAAAGCAAGTTAAAGCTCTCATATTTTATTCAACCATGTCTTCTTGTTTTGAATTCTGTAGCAAATATGTCACATATTTCATATACTTGTTTCAGTAGACCAAATAATAGTATGATGTATTTAAGACTTTCCAAATAATAATACCCAAACTGCACTTGAAAGGTATATGATATAGAAGTGGAGAAATAGAATTGAAATGTATTCAAGACTTTCGAAATTATATTTCACTGGCTTTTTTTCTTAATGGTGGGAATTCTCAACTTCTCCGATCAAACCAAAGACCATAGGCTTATAGTTTTATGTAACCGTTTTATAAAATAACGATGATATGATAAGATTCCAGAAAAATATTCTTATTCCACAAAAATTTCCAACCAAGCAGAAATAATACTCTGATATTATTATATTAACTTAATCAGTATAATTGTCACTATAATCTAAAGCATCTAGAGAAAGGAACTGCCCTGGAATTGGGAGAACTAAACAAGTGTACTAGGACACAAAATATGTGTCAGCTCAACTGCGTATTTCCTTGAAAGGAATTAGGCTAAATTTGGTAGCATTTGTAAGTAATTGGCTAATAATAATAATATTTTATGAATTGATAAATATTAATAATATATTTGCTTTGACGGGCCAAACTAGATAGTTCCTTCTTGGGATTTTTACCTTCGTATACTATATATGAAACTTTATTACCCTTCCTAATCAAGTTTTAACTCAATTACATAGGCATATACAATTTACCAATTATATACAAATTAGTATTAATAAGTATCCATTTATATTAGGAATTGAATAGGGAATCAGTTATTTCTCATTCCTATTCTCTCTCTCCGTCTCTTTCTCTTTCTCTCTCTCTCCTCCTTTGTTCTTTCTCCAATTTTTCTTCCTTCATTTTTCTATGCTTTTTATCCTCTCTTTTTTTCAGGGAATAATCAATGAATTTCAATTATTTTAATATAGAGTTTTAACATAGCAATTTTCTTTCATGTTGGTGTTCGAATTGAAATGATCAATCAATAAGTTTTGAAGGTATTTGACTCTCCGCCATTGACAACCATTAAAAAGTTTCGAAACTTTGAATTCGAATTTGGGTTTCAAAAACTATTATTCATTGGGATTGGTGTTGTTGCAAATAATTAAGAATATTTTTTGGAGCTTATATCTCAAATTTGAGGGTGTTTGATGAAGATTAGACTTGATTTTGGCTGAATTTCAGACTGAAACTCGAAAAAGAAGAAGAACACAAGACATACAATAATTACGAAATTGTATTAAAGTTGTATACAAATTGTATTTAAATTATATTATATTGTAGTTATATATTCTTTTATTTGAATGTTGTATGAAAGTTGAAAAATAGTTGTATAATATATGAATTGTTGTATGAAATTTGTATTTAAGCTATCAATACTATCTTTTTACATAAAGTTATTGATATGTATCAAATTTTATTAAGAGAGAAAGTTTTGATTTGAATTTCAGAGAGGAAGAAGCACACACCACATACAAAATGTATACAAACAACAACAACAACGACGACCCAGTAAAATCCCACTAGTGAGATCTGGGGAGGGTAGTGTGTACGCAGACCTTACTCATACCCCGAGGGAGTAGAGAGACTGTTTTCGAAACACCCCCGGCTCAAGAATACAAAAAGACAAAAAGAGACAACATTAGTATCACCCCATAAATCATAAGAAAAGTAACAACAATATGGGAACAAGAAGATAGATGCAAAGCAAAAGTGATAGCCAGTAAATAGACACGACACTATGAGAAATGAAAGAGTAGTAAGATACAACAATGCCACTCACGACAAAAACCCTACTAGACTAGCCTCACAAAGGTACGAAGAAAGTAAAGACTCAACTACCTCCTAGCTTACAACCCTAATCATTGACCTCCATAAATTCCTATCAAGGGTCATGTCCTCTGAGACCTGAAGCCTCGCCATGTCCTGCCTAATTACCTATCCCCAATACTTCTTATGCCGTTCTCTACCTCTTCTCATGCCCTCCACAACCAGTTGCTCACACCTTCTTACCGGAGCATTTGGGCTTCTCCTCTGTACATGCCCAAACCATCTGAGTCTCGCTTCCTGCATCTTATCATCAATGGGCGCAACACCCACCCTCGCCCGGATGTCATCATTTCTAATCTTATCCATCCTAGTATGCCCGCATATCCACCTCAACATCCTCATTTTTATTACTTTCATCTTCTAGATATGCGAGTTCTTAACAGGCCAACACTCAATCCCATACAACAAGGCCTGTCTAACCACCGCTTTATAAAACTTACCTTTGAGTATCGGTGGCACTCTCTTGTCACACAGAACTCCAGATGCTAACCTCCACTTCATCCACCCTACCCCAATACGGCGTGTGACATCCTCGTCGATCTCCCCTCCCCTCTGGATAACGGACCCAAGGTACTTGAAATATACAAAAGACATATTGTATAAATCAGATACAAAATATACAAAAGAGATATTGTATAAAATTCGTATGAAATTGTATTTAAGTTGTATGATGTTGTAAATGTATTTAACTGGGTAAAAATAATGTATGAAAGTTGCAAATAAGTTGTAAATAAGTGTATACTATATAATTAGTTGTATGAAATTTATTTTTAGTATATATGTTGTAGATATATCAATTTGTATTACATTTGTACGAAATTTATTTTTAAATTTATATGTTGTTGTACCATATATTGTTCGAGATGCCGAATTTGAATTCAAAGCTTTAAATTTTTTTATAGTTGTCAATGATGGAAAATGAAATACCCTCAAATTTTATTGATCGACAAACAATACAAACAATATTAGTGCAACAGGAAAGAAAATTTCTTTCTATAGTCATGTTTATGCAAAGAACTGAAGTGAACATACTAATTGGAGTCCAAGCTATTTTGGGCTTAGAAGAGTTATATACAAAATGGACTATAGCGTTTTTAAACTCTAGATAACAAATATTCTACTTCTAATGCATAAGTACAACAACAACAACAACAACCCAGTATAATCCTACTAGTGGGGTCTGTGGAGGGTAGTGTGTATGCAGACCTTACCCCTACCCTGGGTAGAGAGGCTGTTTCCAATAGACCATCGGCATCCTTCCCTCCAAGAACTCCCCACCTTGCTCTTGGGGTGACTCGAACTCACAACCTCTTGGTTGGAAGTGGAGGGTGCTTACCATCAGAGCAACCCACCTTGTCTGTAAAGAAAAAGGGGAAAGATAAAATTCTAGAATGCCATCAACTTTTCTTATAAGCCCCTGCAAAATGGTAAAGTGAGAAGAATAAGCAGAAAAATGCTGGAACAAGTGTTCATTCACAAAGTTTATTGAGAGAGTTAGTAAGAGAGAGTGATGAAGAAAGAAACAAAAATTGATGAGAGAGGCGCTTGTGAATGGGAAAGAGGAGAGGAGAAAATGAAAATGGTGTAACTGAATCTTCTAATTTAAGGTATTAATAATAGATTATATATAATTTCTAAGTAATTCTAGTTTAGGATGAAAAATATACAAAATCAAAATAATTTTAATAAATAAATTTCAAATATTGTATAGGAAGAAAAAAATCTCTTTTTCACTAATATGTTGGGCTAGTCCAGTACGCAGTACCCATCAAGTTAATTGACTGATGGTGAATTATGTTAGAGGTCCATATAACGTAATCCCAATAGATAAGGAGGCCTTTTATGTCATTTCATTTTTTTTCCCTTTTACGTTGGTATTAAGTGAAGTCAACATCAATCGTAGATCTTCTTATTGAATACTAACCAAAATAGCTCCCTCTCACCGCTTAAATTAAAATAGCCGGCGAATATATAATAAATAAACAATTAATGTATATTATATATAATTGTGTATAATTAATATATACTGGATATTAATTTCCTGTAACGATATTTCTGTAAATATTTGCCAAAAAATTACATAAATTTTGACCTTTTTTGAGTGACTTTTGACCCCCAATTGCTCAATGAGCAGAACTTCAAGGTCAAAGTTAAAAGTATTGACCATGCGACAAACAAGGGGCAACACTTATTAAATTTGAAATTCAGCCCATGGGACAAGCGGAAACAAAAAATCAAAACCATCTACTTTGAGGGTTATTCATGTAGTTTACCCAATATTTGCTACATCGCCCTTTTTGGAAATCTCCAGGCCCATATATGATCCACTTTATTACTTCATAAATAAGTTGAAGAGACCAATTTGAATTTTACGGCCCAAAAGAAATCAAATGCTATGATTAAACATATGAAGAAAAATGGGCCCTTATGAAACCCAACGGCTTAATAATAAGTAAGTCACATATTTGGCTGGTCGGTAAAAAATAATTACATACTAGTCAAATATAAAAATAATATGTATATTATACATTAATATACAAAAATGTGCATTTTGTCGGCTATCTATTTTTGGGAGAAGCTATATTGTGTATTTTTCTCCTTAATAATCTATGACAGGTCTGCTGATTTGGATCAAATTTTAATAATATTCTGTATTAAGTAAATAAAGTAAAAAACTACCAGCTATGTCCAATTATAAGTAGTTCATTACAAAAATTGGTCAATTTATAAAATATTACTAATATTAGCCAAATATTACTAATATTAGCCAATTAACTATTTGTAGCAAAAGAAGATCAAATTTTTGCTTTCTTTTGAGTGGGTATTATTAGAATAGATTGGGTACATCTTAAGGAGCTTGAATCTCAGTTTTGGGATGATTTGGTGAAGTTTTGAGCTGGTTTGAATTGAAAATTCGAAGTAAAAAATGAACATGAAAAAAAGTAATATGTGTATCACACTGTGTATCATTTGTGTATCACATATGTATTATATTTGTATCAATTGTGTATCACATGTATATCTATGTATATATGTGTGTGAGATACATGCGTGATACATGTTTGATACATGTATCGCTGAAGGATTTTTTGAACTCGATTTAATTACAAATTTTGATACCAAACCAGTCCAAATCAACTCCAATCTTCCTCAAAATTTGTATATTGACTTATCTATATGTTTTCAATGAATTTCAACTATACCCATTGAAAAAGATCCCCTTTTGCTTAGATTTTTGGAATATTGTATATATATATATTTTTGTATTCCATCACCTTATTTGCTACCTTATCCATGAATGTTTCTTTCCGTCTTGCATCTAATGTTGTTAATCACGCTTTAAAATATAAAAGGAGATTTTTGCGTGTGATTCTTTGAGAAAAAGAATCTTATTTATTTAATTTTTTAATTTTTATATATGTTTGGCTAGTTTTGATAAATTTATGACTAATGGCTAGAGGTTGTTAAGTTGAGACTTATTTGGGACATTTATGTAAGTTTCCAATAAAGTACCCTAAGACTGACCAGCGTTTAGTTTGCAGAAAACCAGTTGTTACAAGTTACAGCTACTGATCCATCCTTTTGATGGATTTTCCTTAATCACTTACCTAAATAATAGTAAAAAATTGTACTTTCACATTGTCAAGACTTATATCTGTTTGGCCAAACTTCTCCGGATTGAGAAACGCTTTTTTTTTTTTTTAAGTTGAAGGGTTTGGCTAAACTTTTAGAAGAAAAAAAGTACTTTTGAGTAGAAGCAGAAGCAGTTTTGGAGAAGCAGAAGAAAGTAGCTTCTTCCCAGAAACACTTTTTTGAGAAGTTCTTTTGAGAAAAATACAATTAGAAGCACTTGTTAAAATTTGGTCAAACACAAATTGCTGCTTAGAAGTGTTTTTCAAATTAATTAGTCAAACGAAAACTATTTTTTTATCAAAAGTACTTTTGAAAAAAAATAACTTTTTCGACTTGGCCAAACAGGCTATTTAAAAAAGCCAAAATATTTAGTTGCCTTTAAGCTATTGGCTGCACTTTCATTTAATTGGCATAAAAAAGTTGATATTTAAGTAAGGAAAGACTGTACTTTAGATATAAGCACAGGGAATTCCTAGGAGGATACCTTCATTCTGTCCAAAATATTATATACTCTATACCATAGAACAAGAAATATAGTACGTACCTTTAATAAAATTCATAGTAAGAAATGTTTAATCTTGTGTTTAGAGAACTGACCATAATCATGTCTCTTTGTTGTTACTACAAAAATTTGAGAGAACTCGATGTCTGTGAAAAAATAAGTCGTACATTTACTGGCATTTGTTAGAATAGAAATATGAGACAATATAAAATATTTCATATTAAAAGTAGGATAACAGAATTTTTCTGGTTGTTTGTAAACGATTTGTACTATTCTAAACAAAATAAATTATATAGTACGAAAATATGAAAAAGAAAACGTTGAGAAGATCATAACATGAAGAAACATGTTTTATAGTTTAAAATTGTCACAATCTTAAAAGAGCCTTAATTAGATCATTCGATATGGATTCTTTCGCAAAATGTCGTACATTAGACAAATCATGAGATAACCTTACCGAGTCGAATTTAAGACGGATTTTATTGTTTTAATTGATCCTTGAGCCGATGGTATATGATATTTGGCATAATTCTCTCTATTTAGTGGTTAAAACTCACCAAAAAAGTACTTAATTGATACTCTTTGGTTGATAGGGAGCTGAAAGAAGAATTGAAGGAATTTTTAAAGTTTTGGGACGAAAATCTGCTCAAATTGAAGAAAAGGACAAAGGGCAATAACAATGCATTTTCCCTCGGTGTGCGCTAATCTGGACAAGGTCAAATGCAGAGCGCACGGTGTGCGCGCGGCGCGAGCAGAAAATACTGGGCGAAAATTATAAGAATATTTTGGTCTTTGGAACAAATTTTACACGATATAAAAGCTTCTTTTCGCCTCCCCAGCCACATTCTCGACCTAGAAAGAAGAGAACACTACTTTTAAAGGAAGTAAGGGCTTGAAAGAGTCCAAAGACCATCCTAATCGAAGATTTGAAGAGTTTCTCTTAACTTTTCTTATTTTCATTTGTTATGGAGATTGTTTTAAGAATACTTATTATATTTTTTAGTATAAACATGAGTAGCTAAATTCCCTAGTTAGAGTATTGATGAACCCGTTACTGGGCGATTTTGAGTAAATATTCTTGAATCGTTGATACTTATTCTATTTGTTTGGCTGCATTTTTAATGAATTCAATTGTTTGAGCTCGCAATTGTTTATGCCATATTTCTTGTTATTCTTGGGCAAGATTGACAAGGTTGGGTCAGTCAAATAACAGTACTTCGGGTTGAATTAAGGAATTACTTAACCCGATTTAGAATTGTTATGGGGACATTATAATTCGACTGTGACCTAGAATTGGACAAGTTTATTATCTTGATTATTTTAGGAAAAATACTTCAAGAATAGTGTCATTAGTAGTTGAAAAACTCTAACAAACAACTTTAGGTCCAAGGTTGATAAAATAATGTCAAATAAAGTTTCAAGATTTCACTCATAGTTAGCCCGATAATTGGGGGATTCTCTACATTAGGTCTTTTTATAATCTACAACTTTCTTAAATTATTCTCGACTTCTAGTTTAGTTTGTTGTTAGTTAGTCGAATCTAATTCATTAGTTAATATCCATAAAATCCAAATATATTTGTCCTTTTTTGTTCAACTTAAATTATTTAGTAATTGAGTCAACTAGAACGCTTCGTAGCTCTTTGTGGGATTCAGCCCCGACTTATAGTTGGGTAAATTATATTGCATACGACTGTAGCATATTTTTTATCGAGGTGTGTTTTGGACGTCATTAATTTTGGCGCAGTTGTCAGGGAGCTAACACTTTAAGTTTTAGTTGATAGAATAAAATTGCTAAGTGTTTAAAGTTGAACTTTTTTTTATTTTTAATTGCCAAGAGTTTCAGTTGTTTGGGAAGTAAGCATATGTGCTTTGGTCCAAACTTATGAATATTTGTATAGTCATTTTTCTTATCCTTGTTTATTTTCTTGTTTATTTTTTTAGTTTATTTTCTTAGTTATTTAAAATGGCATCATATAATAAAAATTGGTTGGATGGTAGTTGTTCATACTTGATGACTCGTGTCCTTATTATGGAGGACCACACTCATGACAAAGTTGTTTAAATTCTCCCGGGAGTGGATTGTGCACACAATCTCAAACTTATTAGTAGAGTATATGCGATAGGTGTGGTGGTCAAAATGGTCATTTAGGCAATTGTGATTGTTTGTCCTTCCCTTTCCCGAACCCCACTATGATGATTTTACTTTTGATTTTGATATATAGTGCTTTGAATGTGGAAGAAAATGAGCATGAGCAAAATGGAGAGTTCAAACTCGTGATGGAGTGCCTATGTGAAGAAGGAAACCAAGAGCAAAAAGCCTTAAAGGAGATCTTGGAAAATAGTCTCCAAAATGGTTTGGAGCTTAAATCAGGAATTGAACATCCGCCAACCGACTCCATACTTGTTGGTGATGCCGAAAAAAATTTGGAATTAAAGTCAACATGCATAATTGAATATATGGTTGAAATTGACTCTAAGTCGGGGGAAAAGAGGATGTCAAGATTCGTCAAAATTAAAATTTGGAGGCTTGATGTCTCATTCCAAGCATTTTTCGATACTGGAGTTGTATGGTGATATGTGAATTGAACCACATGAATCAATGAGGGATTGCAAAGAGGAAAGGCAAGAGCCGTATATTTTGAGGTTTGAAGGCGCAATGCGACAAAATGACATTCCTCACATGAAATCCAAGAAATACAAAATGAAGCAAAATGTGTTTGGCTTATTCATTTACTTACCATCACCCGCCGCTCGTGGTCACAAACTTGAGTCCAAGTTAGGTCCCAATTCATATCCTCTAAATGGAGAGAAAAGTGCAGTAAAAGTTGCAGGAGTAGCAGAGTTAGAGCGCTTGTTGACCTCGGCGCAGGGTTTCACCCCATGCTCCAATTTCTCACTCCCAATCCCATGTCCCTTATTATTCCATGCTGAGATATATACTGATGTGACAGTTTAGGGAAGTTTCTTTATACCCTACTTGTTTTATTCGTGTGCATTGGGGATAATGCACGATCATAAGTATGGGGTGGGAGTCTGTTATGTTTGTAATTTTTTTTATTTTTTTATTCTTCTTGAGTTTTCTTTGCCATGGTTCTTTCCCACGGAGCTATTCTTTTTTGAACCAGGTATTTTTAGAATATGAAAAAAAAATTGTTTTAAGGAAAGTTCGGAACCTTGATATGAAGCCTTCTCTGAGAGTCATGAAGTATGCTTGAATTTATTTTTCATTTCATGCTTGCATATTGAGGGTTGAAATTGAGTGAACTCTGAATTCCATGTGCATAGAGTGGTGAGTTCTAATTGAGCATTTTCATGTTCACATGTCAGTCTAGAACTTGCCCGGCTTGTTGTTTGAGGCGAAATCCTAGAATGTTCTTAAGTTAGTAAATAATTGTAGGCCATCTTTATCTAACCACACGAGCCTAAATTGACCTGCCGACAATTGTAATTTATCCCTAGATAACCCTTTTGTGCCTAATGGCATGTTCACCTTCTTTCTTTGATAGCCTAATGATTCCCTTTAGCCCGTGAAGTTAATTGCATAAATTCTTATTCTATTGCATAGTGGCACACGTCACTTGAACATTGTGAAAGTACTTAGTGCGTGAAGGAAGTAGCGTGAGAAACAAAAGAAAAGGGATGTCAATCGTGCTTCTTAGTGCAAAATAGAAGCAGTGTTAATGACATATTTTGTGTTGTTGATGTGTAATTAATTTTATGAACATGCCTAGAAAATTGTTAAAGATATGCACAACCTAATTCATTAGTTAATATCCAAAAATCCAAATATATTTGTCCCTTTTTATTCAATTTAGATTATTTAGTAATTGAGTCAACTAGAACGAACGCTTCATAGCTTTCTGTGGGATTTGATCTTGACTCATAGTTGGATGAATTATATTGTATACGTATCTCTTATCGAGGTGTGTTTTGGACGTCATCAGTATATCAAAAACAGTCTTTCTGCCTTCACAATGTATGGATAATGCTTGCATACACGTTACTTTCCTCAAACCCCACTTGTAAATTATACTGAATTTATTGTTATTGTTGCAGTCATCTATCATTTTAATTGAACTTATTGATTTTGATTAAATTATAAATATTGAAAAATTAAAATACATATACGATACATATAATAAGATTACATTCATTCTGAATTTACACTGTCAACTTAAAAGATACAACTACTTATGTTGGAGATGCCTTACTATATTTCAACTCAATATTTTTGTAACTTGTCAGGAAGCTAGCTAATTAATAATCTAGTAGTATCCACTTTATCTTGCATTTTAAAGTTTTCTCTGATATTTCAAGTTTAAACTAATAAGTGCAGTGATATAATTAATCGCACTCTATATAATATCATATATGAATCATCAATTCTAGCTTGATAATTAATCACATCAACATCAAAATATTCAGTTGGAAGCTAAAGGCAAAAGGTACGTCCTTATCTTAATGCATGGAATCAATTAAATAAGATATCTCATATTTAAGTTGTTAATAAATTATTATAAAGAACCTTAATTTAAGAAATCTAAACTATAGCACGTGAGTCCTACTAATGTCTCCATTTGTCTTAACCAAATTACGGAGCTTCATTCACATACTTCCAAAATAATCCTCTTTTTAACTACACATAAAATTGTAATTTTTAGAAGTTAGGAGTAATAAAATAAGCAAGTGAAAATTTGAAAGAAACCAATCATCAAACGTTATAATGGATTAATATATGCTCCTCCATTTAATCAAATATTATAGACTCTAGAAAATCTCAATCTTGAGTATGTAATCGCACAGTGAGCGTTTTATTTAAAATTTTAGGTCCGATTAGTTTGGCCTCAAACCAAAACAAGAAAATTTTAAAAATTAAAAAAGAAAAACAAAGAAATGTGGGGTCCACATGAGCAAGCGAGTAAAAGATTATGACAATGTTTCCTTGAATGTAGCGCACATGGGGACCACTTTGTCCACAAGCCACGTGGTGGCTTGTGACCCGCACGTTCAAACCCTAATTTCTAGGTTAAGTTTTACTACTTAAATTGTTTACTTAAATTGTTTAGACCCCTCTTTTTTTTGTTTTTTTACCTTTTCTTCTATTATTAGAGAAAAATGAACTGCAGTTAGTATCCTAATTAATCGTGTTAATTAATCCAGCCCCCTTGGTCTAGTTTCCTATAAAGAGGCCCTTTAACTTTAGAAGAGGATGAAGATGGTGAACTTTTGCGACGTGACTGTTAAAAAAAGCCCCCTTTATATATTTTTTTTGTTAACAAGATATTATTATTATTATTATTTAATACAACTAGAGTTTTGATTCCCCATTACTTTAATCAAAATAAATTGATTGAAGTATAAATATCTTGTCAACTACAGTAAACAGATAAAATTAACCTTGGGCCTTAATAGACAAAAGTTGGGCCTTTTGCCATGTTGGTTCTCTTCTTTCTGCAAGTTTTGGTTCGGCCATTTACACTTGTAATCCAAAAAAAAAAAAAGAGTATACTATTAAGAGAACAAATACTAAAATGTCTTTCAAATTAAAAGCCGAAAGATACTCTTAAATTACTTTTTTGCAAAAGCTTGCCCGAATAATGAACTTTGATCTTATTTGTGAAGATTCAATACATTATGGAATTCCCTCCCCTATTTATCAGGCGTGTTCGTCGGTCGGTACGTTACGGTATTTATATATTTTAATTCGGTATTTTTGGTATTCGATTTCTTAAAATGCTATACAAATACCGTATCTTAGTAAATTCGATATGGTTCGATTTTTCTTCTTTCGGTTTTGATTTATTCGGTTCGGTAACTTCGGTTTATTCGATTTGAATACTAATTAGTACGTAGAGTCATGGACTGTAATATTCTTTATTAAAGTACTCAAAACTACAAAACTAAAAATATTTGTTAAATTTTTTTTTATCCAAAACCAGCAAATATTAACCCAGAGAGAAAAACTATATATAAAATAATAAATTTGATCATTAGAAAAGTCTTGTTACTTGCTTAGAGTTGATTGATGAACTTAGAGAATAATGGTAAGCAAAATTTTAGATTTTTTATATTTATGTTATAATTAATAATATGTGTATTGTGTAATATAATATATATTTCGGTACGTGTATTTCATTTGAAAATATCAAATATCACACTTAATACTATTTTTTAAAAAATTAAATCAAATACTATACTAAATACCAAATACTAAAATTTTTAATTTTAGAACGATAATTCGATATTTATCAAATTATGCACGTTCTTGCTATTTATCACTCCTCTACACAATTTTAAAAAAAATACTACTAATAGAAAGGGGTTTTGTCGCTTTTGCTTCTTTGTCGTTTCGCCGTCATTTATCCGGTAAGAGGGGCCCGCAAACTGTGTTAGTTAACGTGGGATGAATTAAACTTCTCTTTTGTTTTATTTACTTTTTACCTATAAGCCGTTCAATTAGCTAAGTAGTTAAATAGTTTAATATTTCGTTTTCCATCTCCATACACTGCCCGTTAGCTGTCTGCTGCCCTAACTCTTCCGGTCACTTTCCCACGTGCGGAGTCAACCTCACTATTTATGGGCGTCACACCAACTCCACGCGTGTCTCCATTCTCTATCCCTTTGATTGATGGTAACTACAAATTTGGAATTTCTTTCTTTTTCTTTTTAAATTTCAACATCAATGTTTTTTTTTTTTTTTTTTT
>AWOL01S0031950.1:64110-74540 GCA_000715115.1 Nicotiana otophora
ATTAGCTAAGTAGTTAAATAGTTTAATATTTCGTTTTCCATCTCCATACACTGCCCGTTAGCTGTCTGCTGCCCTAACTCTTCCGGTCACTTTCCCACGTGCGGAGTCAACCTCACTATTTATGGGCGTCACACCAACTCCACGCGTGTCTCCATTCTCTATCCCTTTGATTGATGGTAACTACAAATTTGGAATTTCTTTCTTTTTCTTTTTAAATTTCAACATCAATTTTTTTTTTTTTTTTTTTTCACATTGTAACAAAAATGAAATAAAAAATAGATGGGTTTTCTTTCGAACTTACAAAGATCGCTTGATTTTTTCTTTTTGGTTTTCACCCTATGTTAGTTATTCTTATTGAGACTCCAATTCGCACACTATAAGACCTATTAAAAAGAAAATGTCTTCGTTTTTTTTTTACTCTCTCTGTTTCAATTTAGATAACACACTTTTCTTATTATGCCGCTCTAAAAAGAATGACACATTTCTACAATTGGAAATAATTCAACTTTAAACGATTTATTTTACTCATTTTATCCTCTTGAGAAGTTTTTATAACCACACAAATGCATCGCCTCACAAAGTTTTTACCCATTAAACTTTTAAGATCACAAGTTTCAATTTTTTTTTTCTGATTTCAAAACTCGAGACCTTTACATAAAAATGAAATAACCATAATTATACTATCACAACCACTGTTAAAAAAATAAAAATTAGCGACTAACAAATTCTGTAGCTCAACAATAAAATCATGAATAGAGACGTAGACATTTTTGTTTGTAATAGGTAAGATTTGACCATTTTACTACATGTTTTTTCTATCGCTTTGTTATTCTATTATCTTGTTGTTATTACTATCTCTTCTCGTGGCTTCTATACTATCGTATTTTTTTTTTATTAATGTTGTGTTTATGCATTTCTTGAGCCGAGGCCCGAGGGTCTATTGGAAATCGTCTCTCTACTTCTACAAAATAAAAGTAAGGATGACGTATAAACTATCCTTTTCAAAACCATTATGTGGAATTACACCGGTTGTTAGAAGATTTGATCTTTCTATTAAGAAAAATTGTCGTGCTAACCGAAATACAGAATGTGACTTACTAATTCTTGCGAGTGAGATACTATTATTCTAAAATTCTAAAAATATTGTAGCAAACTGGTTGTCAAAGTTTGACCAGTAGAAAAAGGAGCCCACGTCGTCCTGCTTCTATGATTCAT
The DNA here is from genome assembly GCA_000715115.1 of Nicotiana otophora. Taxonomy (NCBI): domain Eukaryota; kingdom Viridiplantae; phylum Streptophyta; class Magnoliopsida; order Solanales; family Solanaceae; genus Nicotiana; species Nicotiana otophora. The sequence goes on from AWOL01S0031950.1 coordinate 65,326, forward strand.
AGTTCATGCATGGAAATATTGTCTTTTGATGAATAATAGTTTAATATATACTAATAAATAAGCTCTCCCAAGAAGTATTAATATTGTCGTGAATAATGATTGATGGAGTCCAATATAGCAATTATTGTAACCACTTAAGATTTTCATAGAAATATACAAATAGGAAATTGTTCTTCACATCTGTACCATCTTCGAGTTCCTTCCGAAATGATGAAACTATCATGTACAGAATAATACCGATATTTTTTCTTTGTTTCTTTAGGAAGAAAAGTTTCAGAACTTTATTGGTTTGACCCAACTCATAAATTTTATTTAGTTATTTCATTAGGCTGTTACTTAAATGAAATACATAATTAATGGTTTGACTCAAAGCATAAGTTTATTTTATGATCTTTAATAAATTTAACATACGTGCATCATAATTTACCTCATAATCTTTTAGTATAATTTATTTTAACATTGACGTTTATTTTAATTTATTATCTTTCCAAGTTCATTTGCTCCTAGCCAAAATTGATGACTTTGCCCAAGAACAAATTGACCATTTTATCCACTTGGATGACATCCCCACGTCATTTCTAGCCATCTGAACTTCAACAAAATCCAATCATTAAATTCTTAGTGTTTTTATCTTTAAAAATAAAAACACTACTTTTCTCTTTCGAGACCAATAGCATTAGTATTATTTTTATATATTATTTATTCTTAATTTTTTATTACTAATTATTGCACTTTTTTACGTGGGTTACCTTATTATCTTGTTGTTAATGGGTCATTTTTTCATGACTTTTACATTTTCATATTTCCTTAAAAAACAATATTATGACTATACTTTTTTTGATCAGACGGTTTACAAGAACTTCTCTAATTCTTATGTAGAAGTAAAGTTTGCGTACAAACTATTCTTTTCGAATCTACCGGTGAGATTACCTTGAATATGCTATTATTATTGTTTTTATCTTTAAAAATGAAATAAAATTCTAGGATTATGACGTCTAAATTCGCGAAGTCTAAGCCAGCCGCCATAATATAGCTGAAGTAATAGGGTCGAAAATTCGTTATGAAATGGATCAATATAGCTGACATGTAAGGGGTCATTCTTGTCATTTCAACAGATGATGCTTACGTGTCACTCATTAGCCATCAACTGACATCATTAACCCGATGACGTGGCAGGTCTCTGACTACACATCATCATGCATGCAGAGATCTAGGCTATTTTTTGTGTTAAATTATGTGGGGCCTACTTCTTCAGTTGAAACATTGTAGGCCATTGGTTATGTTTGCTACTATTGGATACTGTAGGTACATCTGAATTCTGACTCTCTTTGGGGTTTAATGACAATCATGATTTTCTATTTCTGTACTACCGAGTTTTGGAAAGGTGAAAAATCTAGTGAAAAATTCTGGTACAGTGAAAATAATTATTGGAGAGAGCGGAGAAGATTTGAAAGGGAGCGTTACCGATCAAGTTGTCTCGGAGTGATCTATAAATCATTTGGTTCGACAAGAGAAATCAATTACTGATACTTGTATCAAAATAAGTTGTCTTTATCATGTTCTTTCAGAGTGCGTCCCCTTGTTTGAGTTTGCGTGAAGGCGAGATATTTTATGCCCCGACATATGCGGATTCAGAATTTAAACTCTATGGATTCAAACTTTAAATTTTTTGATATTGAACCCGTTATGAGTTCATATCCACTATTTATTGTAATTTTATTGATGTTTTACACATAAATTTATATTATACATCGAAAGTTATGAATTCAATTGAATCCGTATTTAGAATAGTACATCCGCCCTGTGCACCGCGCTACACTTTAGAGGAGAAGGTTTGTTTGGGATTTTTCTTTTGGCCCATCTAATCGAATGTTTAGCTGAAACGCTAGCACAATTAACTGTGTATTAAACACAATAAGTGCTGTGCAGTTTCACTTAATAGAGATCTAAAACTTTAAGCCAAATCTTAATGATTCTGATTTCAGTTTATAAAGTTTGTTTTTTTTAATCTTTTACAATTATTTATTTCTGAATCAATTGTACTAATAGATGAAAAAAGCGAACTCTAGAAGCACAAACACGACATGAATCTTGTGTCATTCGTGTCTCTCTCTCTGTGTTTTTTGGCCTTTCAAAGTAGATATTTTGCGATTTTTCTGATATTATAAAATATTTGAACCGATATTATATATAATTTTTGCATCATGGTAAAATAAGGCTGGGAAAAGCACAAGGATATTTGACAATTTGGACAATTATCATCCTTTTATGACAACAGAAATTTCTCTTTGTTTTCATGCTTTTGCCCGATGAGTAAATATACACCAAAAGGCTTGTAGATTTTTTTTTTCTCATTTTCTTCTTCTCTAAAGCTGTGTTGATCAATTGTTGGACCTTTAATTCGAGTTTGTCATTACAATATACACGTACGAACATATATATGTTAGAACTTTTTATGGCCTTGCACATATATAGTATTAAGAGTAATTGTATGTTGGTTGCTATTATTTTATGGACTTACACATATATAGTATTAAGAATAATTTTATGTTGGTTGCTATCATTAAAAGGTTGACCCAAATTAAAAGTGATGTGCTAAGATTTTAAAGTTAAATGAGTCTATTAGATACCTTGTAAAGTATGGGGTTGATGTTGTACTATAATTTCATATATTTTGATAGTTATTTACCCTACTTGCTTGTTGTATGGATGCTAATTTGTGCGACAATTGAACTTAATAGAGCTTATTTCACGTGTATGAATGCTTGGACATGAATTGGAAAAAAGTTACACGAAATGGTACCTCAGAGCCTCAAAATGGATCAATAAAAAAAGACGTGCAAGGCAATGAAAAGTCATGGCCATAGACAGTGCAAGGCATTGTCGAGGGCACTGTCTTTGGCGTCCCAGACAGTGCCTCGCAGAGAAACATTGGCGCCCCAGACAGTGCCTCGCACAGAAATATTGGCGCCCCAGACAGTGCCTCATGTGGAAACATTGGAGCCCCAGACAGTGCCTCGCGCTGACGCTGCTTGCCGAACTATTTATTTCCTCACTATTTTTGGACATGTAGACTTCGGCCCCAACCCTATAAATACCTCTTAAAGTTAGTTTTTCTAGAGAAGACAATATTGGAGAGGCAAAAAACTACGGAATACTCTAGAGCACGAATCACAAGAGTTTTTCTCTTCCTCCTTCTTTAATATGTAGTTTAATGCTTTTAAATATTACTATGATTGTTTATACAATTATGAGTAGCTAAACTCTCTAATCTAGGGTTTGATTGAACCTTTTAGAGAATGAATTCTTGTTATGTTTTAATATAATTCTTGAGAAAGGATACATATTTAAGTGGTTGTTGAACAACGACACTCCCAAGGTATATGAGAGATCAATACGACGGGTTTAAAAGTGAGATTAGAGATAACGAAACTTTGACGTGATCATAGTGAGCGGTAAAAAAGTGTGAGCTAGCGTAATTCGAGAGAATATGACTAGTACATTATTGTAGTTGCTCGAGAGAGAATTACGATAAGCCAAGTGCTCATGATCAGTAGAGAATACTTAGGTGAAATTGTAAGAGACGTAGTGGGAAGGATTCGGATAATTGAAAAAATCATAACTCTAGGCTTTTCCAATCTTGTCTCCAACTCTTAGTATCCATATTTATTAATTTACTACTTTAATTTATTGGTTAATTAGTTAGACATAAGAATCTTGATATTTGTAACTTTAGAATTGTTCGAGCTTGTCTTCATAGTGATATTGAACAGTTACAATGTAACCTTAGTTCTCCGTGGGATTCGACTCCGGACTTTTAAACCAGATTATATTTACAGCGACCGCTTATCCATTTTAGGACTAGAGTTGGGCGTGATCAAATTTTGACGTCGTTGCCGGGGAACTAACGGTATAGTTGTAGATATACATATTGCTAGGTTTCAAGTTTGAACTTTTATTTTGTTTTGTTTTGTTTTATTTTTTAAATTTTATTTTATTCTACTTGTTGATTTAAGAAACATGACATCTTAGAATTATGGGAGTTTAGGTTGTGGTAATTCTACTGTTGATCCTCATATATATTATGAAGGAAACTACCTGTGGCAAAATTATCAAAATATTTCCGAGAGCGAGTTATGCACCAACTCAATCTTATGTATGGAATGTGTGTGATATGTGTGGTGGTCAAGATGGTCACTTTCATGGTTGTGTTTATATTTCTTATCCTACCCCAATCCCTTACTATGATGGTTCTGCTTTTTCTTGTGAAGTTAATAGGAGCAAAGAACCCGGGGATGCGGACCTGAAGGAGATCAAGGATATGTTAAAGTGCCTTCTGGAACAAAATAATGAGAAACAACTGCAGATAGAAAGGCAAGAGGCAACGATTTTCAACTTGGATGCTCAAGTGAGCCAAGTGGTCGAAGATTTTAATGCTCAACAAGCCAGTATTAGGGATAGTAGCCAAGAAGAGCGTGAATTCGAGGTGCTATTGGAGGAGGTCAGAGTAGAATATCAAAAACCTAGTCAACTACAATTTGAGGATGTCGATGTTGAAGACGTGAGACTAGAGTCAGCCAAGGACATTGAGGATATAAATTTTATTGACTCGGTCTAGTATCATTGATGTTGAGGATGTTGAAAGTCCTAAAGTTCATGTGTTTGAGTGCATTGGTCCTCACTCCAAACACTTTTTCACATTGTGTTTGGATGATGATATGGAAATAGAGTCATCCGAGCAGATTGAGGAGTCAAGGAATGAGAAATAATGCGCCTACATTCTAGAATTGTTCTTGCCAGAAAGACACGATTACATACCTCATCTAAAAGCCAAGAAGTGTAGAATAGTATAATAGTTGATTGGGCCAATTAGATTTGTTCCACAACCCCTGAAGCATAACCAAAAATTTGATGCCAAATTGGGTGTTCAATTTATAAGCTCAAGGTGGAGGCAAAAAGTAGTTCACGTCGTGCCGCGACATTAAATCAGACGCTTGTTGGGAGGTAACCCAACTTTACTGCTTTCTTTTATTTTTAGTTTTTTAAATTATTATTTTTAATTATTTTGCAGTGTCATTTTTTTTAGGAGCACGGGAAGCAAAGCCATTAGAAGGGTGCAACATCAAGTCAGATGGTTAGAACTAAGTGCGGGGTGCCACACAAAGAAAAATACCCTGGATAAGTCTGAGTACCCCATGAACTGCTAGTCCTTCGACCTTTGGCCTACCATGGAGTTTCTTTCACCCTCTTATTATTTATGTTGTGCATTGGGGACAATGCACAATTTTAAATGTGGGGTGAGAAGATTGTCTGGGTGCTTTTCTATGCTATTTTAGTTGTGTTAGTTTAATTGATAAATTTCTTTTTAGAAAAATAATTTAAACTTTTCCCAACGATGAATCTGATAGACAGTTTTCTTGAGGGATTTAAGTCTAAACAGAAAATACATAAAAGTTAGAAAAAAAATACAAAAACATATCTTTTATTTTTCTTAGGTAGTAATAATCCCTCGTGATTTTTCTTAGTGTCTCGATTTGTTTTCATGGGATATAACTTGAACCGGATAGTAATTTTAATTTTAATTTTTTATTTTTGCTTTTAGAGTAGTATGTAGGAAATAAAGGAGAAGAACTGATGTGATTTGCATCCTTTGACTTGTTTGATGGTTTCATACTTAGGTTCTATTATACGTTTCACCTTCCCTTAGTTTTAAATATGTGATGATGCCTTAGTAAAAATGAATAGCATGTGGTATAACTCCTATGTCTCAGTTGCTTGACTTGTGTTCACATTGTGCTATGCTTAATATATCTCTTGGCTTTGTGAATACTTATTTGAGTGAGAGTCTGAATGAAACCGTCCTTAGTGAGTCATGTGCCATGTGTGAAGTGAGTTCTTTGTATAGTCCATGTTATTGTATTTGAGTCTAGAACTTACCCGGAATGTGAATTAAAGCAAAATTCTAGGTGTTGCTCGGTTTGAAAAGTGATATTAGGCTTTCCTTGATCGTTTTGAGTTTTGCTGCTTATCACAAATAAAATCATCCCTAGTTACCCTTTTGAGCCTATAAGACTTTCTTTTGGCACCCGCATTACAAGCCTATCCCCTTTTATTCAAATTAAATTATTTTGATTCTTAGACCTCTTAAAGCACTTGAATTGCAAAGAGGGCGCTAGAAAGAAGTAATGAGAAAATTTGGGGTAACTTTTGAGGGGAACCAATAGAAGGAAGAAATGTGCACTTGTGCTTTAAATATTCACTGGCAGCAAGGCAAAAATACAAAAAAATAAAAAGAAAAAATAAAGAGAAGAATAATTGAATAAATAAAGGTTTCTTATTTTTGCTAGTGGATATGATATGAAGTAGTATGTAATGTAGAAGGAAAAATATTTTGGGGTGAGCTATCTTGTGATGATTGAAGTGGATTGAAGGAATTGCGCTTAAAATTGAATACGTCATGTGTTAAAGTGCTTAGGAGGGTTAGCCACTATATCCCAAATACATACTACCCGTCTATTAGCCCACATTATAACCATAATAAAGTCTTAGTTAATTTTGGATCGAACGAGCCTACATTAGTAGAGGTTTACATAATGGGCAAGCCTATGGTACCTTTTGCGTGTATGTGACTTCTTTGAGAGAGTGAGTGCTTTTTCTTCATATCTGTGAGTCCTTAAATTATATTCGATCATGTGATTTGGATGTGTGGACTGCTTACTCTTATGTTTTAGTGTGAGGGCATACAGTTTCACAATGGATAGGTAATATTATTAGACTTCTCTATTAGATTAAGTATTCAAGCCTCGGGTGTATTGTGACATTGAGTTAGTTATCGAGGCTAGGATTGTTATAGCCATGTTGTTCCTATGTTTGATATTTTAAAATTGGGCGTAAGTATGTGAAGTGTATTCTGCATATGCTAGAGCTTAATTGTTGCTATCAACCATGGTCATAGGTGTAGTGTGTTGTGAATGTGTGGGTTGTTGGGTCCTTGAAGAGGAAGTGTTTAGTTGGTTGACTCGAGGGCGAACAACATTTAAGTGTGGGGTGTTGATGTCGTGCTATAATTTCATATATTTTGACGTTATTTACCATACTTGCTTGTTGTTTAGATGTTAATTTGTACGACAATTGAGCTTAATAGAGCTTATTTTACGTGTAGGAATACTTGGACATGAATTGGAGAAAAGTTGCATGAAATGCTACCTCATAGCCTCAAAAAAGATCAATAAAAGAAAACGTGTAAGGCAATAAAAAGTCATGGCCATAGACAGTGCAAGGCATTGTCCAAGGCACTGTCATTGACGCCCCAGACAGTGCTTCGCGCAGAAATATTGGCGTCCCAGACAGTGCCTCTCGCAAAAACATTGGCGCCCCAGACAGTGCCTCGCGCAGAAACATTGGTGCCTCTGACAGTGCCTCGCGCCGACGTTGCTAGCTTAGCCATTTATTTCCTCACTATTTTTGGACATGTAGACTTCGGCCCCAACCCTATAAATACCTCTTAAAGTTAGTGTTTCTACAGAAGACATTATTGGAGAGGCAAAAGACTACGGAATACTCCGGAGCATGAACCACAAGAGTTTTTCTCTCCGTTCTTCTTTAATCTGTAGTTTAATGCTTTTGAATATTACTATGATTGTTTATACAATTATGAGTAGCTAAACTCCCTAATCTAGGGTTTGATTGAACCTTTTGGAGAATGAATTCTTGTTATGTTTTAATATAATTTTGCCTTTGAATATCCTTACTTGTTCAACTATGTATTTATTTCAGTTGATTGAATGATCATCGATTGACTGGGCCTATTTATTATGTGTTGCTTGAGAAAGGATACATATTTAGGTGGTTGTTGAACAATGTCACTCCCAAGGTATATGAGAGATCAATACGGCGGGTTTAAACGCGGGATTAGAGATAACGAAGCTTTGATGTAATCATAGTGAGCGGTGAAAAAGTGCGAGCTATCGTAATTCGAGAGAATATGACTAGTACATTCTTGTAGTTGCTCTAGAGAGAATTACGATAAGCTGAGTGCTCATGACCAGTAGAGAATACTTAGGTGAAATTGTAGGAGACGTAGCGGGAAGGATTCCGACTATTGGGGAAATCATAACTCCAGGCTTTTCCAATCCTGTCTCCAACCCTTAGTATCCATATTTACTAATTTACTACTTTAATTTGTTAGTTAATTAGTTAGACATAAGAATCTTGATATTTATAACTTTGAAATTGTTTGAACTTGTCTTCTTAGTGATATTGAACAGTTATAGTGCAACCTTTGTTCTTTGTGGGATTTGACTCCGGTCTTTTAAACCTGATTATATTTGCAGCGACCGCTTATCCTTTTTAGGACTAGAGTTGGGCATGATTAAGGGTCTTATGTGTAGATACCCTGATATAGTTTCTAATTTAATGATGGGCTGAATTAGAAATACATAAACCTGTGCACCTATTAATAGGGTTATGGTCCTCAAATCAGACGTAGGGTTTTCTTTCTAACATCCCATCGCTGGAAAGAGTAGAACGGCTTACGTCTTGATTTGGAAGATTATATACCGAAAGATCTAGTGATATATGTGGCACTCATAGATTCAGATACGCTTCCGCATCTAGTATTTGTTCTTAATGATTTGACATGATAGATCTTGGGTAAAAGATGACGGTGTTGATCTCTAAAGTATTTTTGGTTCCAACAATTGGTATCTTGAGCCTATATCATCTTAAATTATTGAGATTTTTGGTTAAATTTCGTAAGAAGAAAAAGGTGGCCGGTTAAACCACCCTTTGCGGCATAATGTTTCGGTTGGTATGCCATTTTAGGTTTCAGTTTTGGTTAAACTTCTATTATTACAAAAGAAAATTAAGAAGATGAGTTTTGGGATTTGTTTTCTTTGATAAGAAAATATCTTTTGGATGATAGTTGTGGTATATCATATTTAAAGAATTGGTGAACAATCTGACTTGTCATCAATTAAGTAAGCAGAAAGTGGAGATTTAATCTCTTGTATTCATGTGCTTATTAGTGTTTGTTTTTTCATTTAAGTAACAAACAAAAAAAAGGATAGTAGATTTGGGAATTGCGGCATTGCAGATTTTGAAAAGTGAAACTAGCTCTCCTCTAAAGCATACTGCCAGAACAGCCCTTTTGGAATTATTAGGATTTCTTTTTTGGTTTTTGATTGAATTGTTTCTTTAAAAAAAAAAAAGGGGGG